>MNCI01006207.1:7123-48907 GCA_015680685.1 Gnetum montanum
GTTTGATCTGACTATCTTTTAAATGCCTTGTGGGAATCCTAACTGCCTCCTTTATGTCAAGCATACTTCAGGTTGTGAGTAGGGGCTCATCATGATCATCTCTTTCATGATACCTGTGATGTCTACGTTGTTCCCTACTCTCCCTACGTCCTTGCCCTTGTCCTCTCTCTCGACTTTCCCGTCGAGGTCTCTCGTTTTTTCTACCTTTATCATCTCCGTTGTGTTCATGATGGCTATGCCCAGATGTGGAAGGAGAGGGTGAGTGATGTGAAGAAGGGGAACCACCACCATGACGATGTTTCTTGCCTTCTCTTCAACTGCTATGGCCCCGATCGTGGTGACGATCTAAGTGCCCATCCTTAGCATGAGTGGTTGTTCCCTATATGAACAACTGATGTTCACGGGTATCAGAACCATGGTTATGTATCATTGATCGTAGGTTTTGATACCCAACCTCCTCATCATTATTAGGATGGGGAACATCGTTTGCTAAAGAACCCATTATAAGGGGTTCCTCATCTCCTATTTTGCTAAGGACGTGCGGACCTTTGCCCTTCAGCAGTGTTTGTTGACTCTCCTGCCTTAAGTCCCTCATACATTGGGCATCTGTAGGATAGGAATCCCTCATATCAAAATCATCCGCAACGTATTCAGCATATAATTCTGTCATGCCAATCTGTGTCAAAGCACGAAAAAGCATGTTTGGGACTGATCGATCTGGAGGTAACACAATGTTACCTTGCAAATCTCTCCAACACATCTGTTCGTCTTGATGGAGGATAAAGGTAAAGTTTGGGATATACTCATCAGGATGAGTATATGTCATCTTATATTGTTAAGGCACCGGCTAATTTTGGTTATGTGTTTTATGTTGCTGACTGTCTCTAGTATGGTCCTTAGGTAGTGAGTTGCTCTTATGAGAAGAAGGCATTGTTATTGGTGTGCTGATTTACCGTTATATAAATTGGTGATCAATCTGCCAGAGTTTCCCTACTTCTAGCCTAGGATGGAAAATAAGGGGAGTGCCACCTCTTATTTATAGATTTGGCAGTGGACCGCGATATCGCATACACGACATCGCAGGGGACGACACGATATCGTGTACACAATATCGCATGGGATGCGATATCGCATGGGATGTAATATCACGGCTGCCACGATATCGTGTATGTGATATCATGGCTCATGCGAATCACGTCTCATCATTAGTTAAATTAAATTAGAAACTTAGTTACCTCTCTCCTTCCCTACTAGCGTAGGACATAAAAACATAAAAGCTATAAAAATCATATGCCTCAAGCTTACTTAACCATACAATCGTGACATATAGGTAAGCTTGGGAAGACAACGAACAACCAACCCATGCTTGTTCCACAAGGGTGCATAAGCACTTAGTCCTTGGAATTCAACCGGATTGTGTGTGAAATGCTTGTATTCGTATGGTTGAGCGTACGGGTACCTCATCACTCATCACCTAACTACTTGAGTCATTTTATAGAACTTAAGCAGAATATAACAATGTTAAATTAGTATATTTCTTGAAATTGAATCTGTGATTTGCAAACCACAAGCTGCATGCTATAAATGAATCTATGATTTGTAAACCACAAGCTACTTGTTCTAAACCAGTGTAAATTTTATGCCTATTTTATGGTTTTGAGCATTTTTTTTTCTTGTAAAATATAGGCAAAAATCACACTTCTCCATTTTAAAATAATAACAATATTACTCTAGGACATTGTTGATGGTTGATATTGCCTTGGGTATATGTTCATATATACAATTGTTCCAGTTCAACACCACCCCACCCCACCATATATACAATTGTTTGTATATAATTTTTGGTTTTCAACTAGCAAAAAATCATATACTACAACTATAATGAAATAAGAAGCTACCAACTTACTTAATAAATTTTCTATATTATTGTTAGAGCTACTATAGCTTTGTATTACTCTAAATCTATGTCAATTAGTTTGATATAGATGTACATGGATTTATGAAAAATGCTAAATAGCCTTCTAGTTTTCTTATAATCTCATCATCATCCTCACCTTATCTCAACAAAATGAAGTTGGCTACATGAGTTCTTTTTCACTATTTGCATCTATGAAGAGCTAGATCTTTGTTTATTTGCAGTTGCTTCAAATCATCTTCAATTCTTTTTTCCCATGTCATCTTTAGTCTTCCTTTAGGTGGCTTTCCTAGAACATTGATGCAACAATCTTTATTTATAGGCTCATTGTCTAATCTTCTTTACACATGTCCAAACCATCTAAGTCACCATTCTCGTAGCTTATCTAAAATAGAATACATCCTAAGTCCTTTCCTAATGTTTGTATTATGTAGTTTATCTCTTCTAATAACATCCAACAACCATCAAAGCATTCGCATTTTTGTGACATTAATTTGTTGTTCATCCCTCTTTTATACTACCAAACATTCAACACCATATAACATAGCAAGCCTAATTGCTATCATGTAAAATTTTCTCTTTAATTTTATTAGTAGTCTTTTATCATATACAACACCACTATCCTATCTCCATTTTGACTATCCTTCCTCAATTCTATTTTTGATACCTTATCAATTTTACTCTGTAATTGGAGGTTTGATCTTAGGTAGCAGAACTATTCGCAGTGAGAGACTTTTTTAATCTTATAGTTTGTAGGATATAAATCTTAATAACACACCATGGGATAAATGATAGATGAGCAATAGTGCGTGCCAAATTCACACCTTGTTCTAAGTAACACCTCATTGATTAAACATTATCCATGTGGATGCAAACAAGTAGAATATTTGTATGCAACAATTATCATGTGTATCCAAACCTTGATTAACAAAATAGAAATGAGATCTCATCATCGGCAACAAGGTTAAGTATGTATGCTATTTCTATTATAGGTAATAGAGGATTAATAACATATTTCATTGGAAAATAAAAATAAAAATAAAAATTTAAGTACATTTGTATTAACTTAAATTACCTTGTAGAATATACATCAATTACAATAAATCCTAAACGCAAATGATGTGTTAAATATTCGTTCAACAATGAGATGTTTGCCTAATGGTAAGACTTGATTTAGAAACTCCAATTTATGAATTCAATTCCAATGAGTGATACCAATTATAAAGCTCTATGAAAGTTTCATATTGGCTATATGTCTAGACAATACACATGGTTATCTTATTCTAATTTCGATGCTACTAGGTAGTACTAAGTTATAAACTTCTATAAATCTTATGGGTGCACCTATGTTCACTTATTTTGAGCTCCAATACCCCCCATCTTGTTCTAGTTTCGAAAATTGCTCATTCCCCTACCCCCTACATAAAAATAAATAAATATTTATGCAACTTGAACACTTTTTTTTATACAATTCCCTATAACAAATACTAGTACCTTGAATATGTCATAAAAAATTAACTAGAGATTTGTCATTTTCTTCTAAAAAATTCTATTCTATAATATTCTAATAATGTACATTTCAAGGAAAAGGTCATGTGATGAGTCATCATTTGTCAGGCTCTGACATTGGAGCCAAGAAGTGCAACAGATATCTAACATCGCCTTATTTGGGTTTGCCTATAAATACAACACTTGGGCACTTGGATGGGACAGTATGTAGAATGTAAGAAGTAGGGAGAAAGTTTTAGTTTTCAATTTCTTTTCCTTAGAGATTGTTATTCCTAGTGCTTGCCCACAGTGTGATTTTTGTAATTGTACAACACCTTTGTTCAAGTGTGACGTACTTGGACACATTACATGACTAGCAATAAAGATTAAGAGTACTCCCATCATTGCAGCATCCACTTAGATTATTATTGCTTTTGATTGTTAATTATTTACTGCTTTCTTTGGTTAAATGTTTCCATTTATTGCTATTTACTATTCCTATTATTAAGCCAAAGCATACACCTTAATCACGAATGTTTAAGTGTAGATACTTGGTAACCGAGTGGTGTCTTATTTGGCATACCCAATGACTTACACACAATAATCCTAGAAGTGGTCTCACGAAGTCCAAGATGTATACAAATAATTAAGGGCATATACCCATCGCATGTAGGCTAGTTAGATTCCACTTTTCATTGTCCATTAGCTTAATTAATTTACCTTATTATTATCATCAAGAGTGGCATAGAATTAGATAACATCATACATCTCACTTTGGACTAAACCATATGTGAAAAAGCTACCACTAGTCCAAGTGGGAAGATAGTGAACTACGATTAAAGCATAATGATCTAGATACCACAACTAGTCCCATCCATAGAATTCGACTGGATCATTTGTGAACGCTTGTGATTCGTATGGTTGAGCGTAGGGGTACCTTGCCGCTCATCATTGGCATCATTGTCGGGGATGGTGCTAGTTACCTAGATTAGTTATATTATATGAGATTGTTGTAAAGGTATTAATGATATATCTTTCAAAAAATATTAAATTACACACACTATAAACCAACAACAATGTCTCTCACACAGGGAAATGATAATGCATTGTATACCGAACACATTCATTGGAGGAATAATGCGATATACAATGATGAAAATTGGAGTGATCAATCTTATGTAGGGGTTTCTTATGATCATGACCACCCTGATGACACTCAAAGATGACACTCACCTACAACAGACAATCTTGGAGGAGATGACATAAGTCCTAGACTAAGGGAGGCCTCAAGGCCTACGACCTCCTCAAAACCTAGAAATGATAAATCAAAGGACCTCGAAGAACATCATAGAAGCCATGGTAATTCTTCCAGTTCCTCATCTTCTCTTTCCCTTCAACATCTAGTTCTGATGAAGATGAACGTAGGTATAGAAATAAATCTCCATTAAAGGGTCAGACTAAAAATCAAAATCAAACCCATGGAAAAGATCATAAATAGCATCATCACAATCAAATGAATAGAGATAGAAATTTTCCTCACAACCTGTTTGATGATGATGAACCCTTGTTGGCCACTAAGAGTCTAATGCATATCATAGAGGTAGTTAAGATATCTCACAGGAATTGCAAAAAGAGTTGACAGCCTAAGCTTAACATGAATAATATTCCTAAATTTACAGGAGGCTATGATTCAAATCCGCAACATCATTTACAAGCCTTCCATGATGCATGTGCTATCTACAACATTGAAAGTGGATGGCAAAATCTTAAGCTCTTTCCTAGGATACTAATTAATAAAGCTGAAGTGTGGTATAGATTTTTTAGACCAAATTCAATTTGACAATGGTCCACAATGTTGGAGCTATTCAACAAGAAATACCACACCAATGCAAGAGTGTTCAATTTGAGAGACAAATCCAAGAGTGGAAGTAAGAACAACATGAACCCTTGGACATGGCCTTACATAGATATTATGCCTTATTAAATAGATGCCTAGGCCATGGTTTCTCCAAGGAAAGGTAAATTTTCCACATCACAGATGGGCTTCATAATGAAATAAGGTAGGTCCTTTGGATATATGCCCTAGGGCAATTATACGAGCTCCAAGCCCATTAGATATGAGAGTTAATCAAGCATTTGGAAAAAGAAGAAGGAGAGATATGCAAAAGGGAGAATGTTGAAAAATCTCAATGGGATCCAACTCTTCAACAGAAGAAGGTCTAGATCTATGGTAAGAAGAATGGAACTACTCTTGATAAGGTGATTCCACAACAATCTTTGCCTATACAGGAGTCTATGGATGAACTAGAAGTAAAGTTTAATAGGATGCCCAAATGGATAAATGAAAATGTCACAACTCTTATTGAGATGGTCATGGAGAGGATCATGCAAAATAAGCCAAGTGATCACAATAAAAAAAGGATACAAAACCAAGAAACAACTAGGAACACTTTCCATCAAATAAGAAAAATGGCTACAGAATGTGAGGCTATAGACTTGACCACAGATGAAAATAATGGATGTAACATCTACATATATGATCATTCAAAGGGCCATTTCCATATATTTTTGCATCTATAGGAGTATTGGGCAAGTTCCTTAAATCCAAAGTTTGTACAAAAGCACATGCGTTGGAGATTTCCTCTCCCACAAGATAATTACAGATAGTCCCACAACTGATTGTACCCTTCTAGAAGGACTTATTACCAGCCTCAACATGGTCTTCAACCATAGTGGCAACAACTACAATCATGGGGGAGGCCACTACCAAATCAGCCATATCCACGAAACTTGCATGGATATTATGTTCAGCACCCTATTTCTCCAACCAGTTCCTCATCCTCTACTTCAAATTGCCACTACCACTCTCCTGAGTACCATCAACCCATGACATCCCTTGAAGGATCACCACCTTGTGCCTCCTACCATCCATCCTATCCTCAATATTATCATACTCCATCTCATTATGTGCCATTGCTAGCAACATAGGAGGGTTCAGAACCACAATATCAACAAACGAATGTCGCTTGTGCTACACATGTGCATAGGCATGTTGACACTAGCAAGTCTTAACCGCAACATCGAAAATGTCCCTTTTGGAGGAAAGGTCATAAGTTGAAGCAAACCACACATGGACCCACCACATCATCCAAGCCAACATAATGCTAATTTGGTACACCACCTTCCTTGTCTCAACCAGCATCCTCTGACCATACACAAAAGCCACCACCCATCAGTACTCCAATCCCAAATCCAACCAATGAATCTAATAGTGTGGGGAGACAAATAAATCCATGCATACCATATCATAATCAAGGGTGCAATCGTGGGTCAAACATCCATAATGTTAACACACCTCATACCCTGACCCACCATACATTTAGCCATCAAGTGTGTGATCAAAAAATTTTCTACCTAGCCACCACACCACCAATAGACATCTAGTGGCTAGGGCATGAATGGTTACCAATGTTTCATACATGCATGGATCCTATTCATCCACTTATTAATCCTTATTATGACCAAATTTTTAGTCATGGGGGTTACCTCCCATTATAATCTTCAGGATTTTTAAGTGCTTTTCATCTTTTTATTTTACAATTTTTTGTCATTTGCCTATTTCTTGATCCAATTTTTCTTATTTCTTCCAAATTTTCCTAGTTGTTGCATTCATTTTTTTTTGTTATGTAATCTCGCTTGTGAATAAAATGATCATGTTTCCCATTGAGGTGAGGTTTTCTCTATGTTGTCAAGTCATAAGGGATTGATTATTTAGACATTGAGACCATATCGTCCATCCACCCATTCCATTAATAAGAGGTTCTTGCCTTGGTCATAATGGTAATCTTTTCCATCATCAAAACTAAAAATAACTTCATAATCACTGTGTTTAGACAGTTGGATGTAGAACCAAGGTGGAATATAAGGGGTGTGACATCAAGGGGATTTGTGGACTCTCATTGGCCACTTTTGTATGCTCTATCTTGTTGTTGAGGTTGTGACCATATCCTTGTAGATCCAATGAAAAATGGAAGTTAGCGTAACCTAAAATGGTACTAGATAAACTTCTATATATCCTACTAGAAAGACATGTACCCATGCCTGAAGGTTGGCAACTTCTCAGAATAAAAAAAACAAGTGAAAAAGAAATATATATATATATATATATATAAGGGTGCCATAATAAGCTCCTCCCTTGGGCAAAATGTCAAGTGATGTTACTCCTCATGACTATGATCATCTTATGGTGGTCCGCCAATGTGATGAAACAATGCGATATCACTACAATGTGGTGTGGACTTGGTTTGAATCTTGGAAAGGACACATGATTATTTAACCATTAATAACATACAAGGTTTCATTGTGATCATGGTAAGACACCTCATGCCCCAATTTCTATGATCCTTTCTCCAGTCCATCTCGCCTTGTTGTTCAAATGATCATAACTTGTGGTTTTGTGTAGCATAGGGATATTATCTCAATTTGGTGGTTTTAACATGTGTGTTTTTTTTCATAGGTATGTGTTGCATTCAACCCCTTTAGTGCCTACGAACATTATCAATGTGGTTACACAAGGGCATCATAAGCTAGAGCTTGCTTTGGGGAGGACCCACTTGTGTAACTTTTGTGACTCGTATTTGTTTAACACAACCACATCATTTTTCACCTTCCAAGCACTCAAATTGTTTCATTTTATCATTTCCTTTTCCATGTAATTGATCCATCCACAACATCAATTTTAACACCTTTTTCTTGCTCATTCTAGTACTTTTCATGTCGACGACTCCACCTTAAAATACTTCCAATGCCTCCAATTGATTTTTCACTTACCCTAGAATGATGGACTTAACTTAAAACCTTTCAACCAATCACAAAGCTTTATTTTGCATGTTCAACTACCCCATACAATGAAAATTTGTGGACCTCAACCTCGCATACCTGATGTTGGGTCATATCAAGCCTATATATATGACCCTTGTGGTACTTGAAATTCATTTTCATCATTTGCTACTAGAGGAGTTGTTCAAATTTTCCCATGCGACTCAGAGCTCTGCACACTCATCTTCCACTTGCCATATTTAGCTTTGTACCACTCTGATTTTTGTGTCATTTGAACCCATCTAAACCCAAAGTGTTCAACTTAGTCATGGGAGGATGCTTACATGTGCAACATGTCCTGAATTGCTAAAATCTGCTATCACCCGGAAGGCATCATAAGGGTAATAATATTAAAAACTTTAGGAGTTATAATAAAAAATCACTCACGTTAATGCCAGAAATCTAGTTTTTCCAACCCACAGGCCCATAACCATCATTATAAGCCACATATAAGGAAAAAGAAGCCAATTGTGAAGGGTCGTAAAAGGAGATAGACACTTTTTGGAGATTTTTCTTGAAAAATTTTCCTAACTCTACAATCATATGCATTATGAACTTAATGAACTAAGGTTACAAGTAAGGTATAAACTAATTCATGATAACAAATATAACCTTAGTAACACTTGACCTTTGCTTGATTACAGATGACCCCAAAAAGAGGTGCTCAAGGTGAACCATTGTAAAGAGCCACTAAGCATCCATGAGGTGGCCACAGTCAGCAAGGTGAACATGTAGAGTAGGAGGTCCAATCCTTCAACATTCACCAAGAGGCTCTTCCTACTAGGCAATCAGCCCAAGGGAAGGCTGTAGAACCATAGGCTCCCAAGCAGGGACAACATCTCACGTTGCCTTCCGATTGCCTTGCTACCACTTTAGAAAAGTTCGCATTAGCTTTGGTCATCGTGGAGATGAACTTTGGCCCATTCACGAAGTTTGCTCTAGAAGTCATTTGAATGCAACTCAAGGTGTTCCCATTGTGGCCCATTCTATCAGACAATGGCAAATGATACTTGGGTGAAACTTATCAGCTCTAGCACAATAAATATGAGGGCACAACTATTAACATCTATGCAGTAATCATCCATTATTTAGTCAAAGAAATTACTATAGATCTCAACCTACCAAATGAAGGGGCTATGGTTGCTCATCTGTCAACCAAATCTAACCCTGAGACTAAGAAATTGTGGCTGAGATGGATGTATAGTAAGGAGGATAAAACATATAATGAAATGACTTTGGAGGAGAGAACATATTTCAAGATTAGGACTTACCACCTATTTCCCACAAAAGGGCTTAACTGAATTTCAACTTATGTGGCTAGGGGAAGTGCCATTTTAATGGGTAAATTTGTGGTTAATCTTCCCTATTTTTATTTCACTGAAATCCAACGATGGTTTGAAGAAACAAAGTTAGGGAGACCAACACTTCCATTCCCCTACTTAATTAGAAGGCCATGCAAATGAGATGGGATCTTAGGATATACTAATGATATTCCTAGGAAGGCTCAGAACACCTTCTTTACTAAACTCCTAAAACCTACAGCACCAAAAAAGGATCTTGGTGAAGAATAAGAAGCGGAGAAGGAGGTAGAGCCACAATAAAAAATACAACATGAGCTTGAGTAGCATCCACATACTCAAGCTCTACCACCAACACCGCAAGGCTATAGGCTCTCGATGAGCCATCTATAGAAGATCACTGAAGTAGTTAGCTTGGGAAGCAAGGACAAGTCCAACCTCTTTTGAGTCATGGATGATGTTGAATGGCCCATAGTGTTAGCTGACCCAACACGAGGGAGATCTCGATACAATCAGGAGAAGAAGGATCCTAATGGTCACGATAAATCTCTAGGAACACTTCATATTTTCAAGTAATGCTCAAAACTAGTGAAGGTGCCACAATTGTGGTACTATAACATGAGGATGCAGTAGGTGCAATAAAAGTCATCACTGATCATATCAAAGAATCATTCAATGTGCTTGTTGTTCCCCTGATAGATCTAATGGGAACCATAGATGCAAAGGTGTTGGCCAGGACTTTAATGACTCCTATGGTGCATGAGGATGTGCTTGATCAACTGCTGCAAACAAGCTAAGTAATGACTACCTTGTTAGACATCCCTAGTGATATTACTACAACCCAATCAGACCTGATCATCATGAAAGGAAAGTTGGTCATGACAGAAGTTAGGATAGAGCTTGAAGAAGTAGAAATACAAAGATTACAAGAAGAGCTAGCTGCCATGAGAGTTGAACGATGGGATCCTATCCATTTTATTGCACTAGACCAACTTGAACAATTCAAGACAGAGTAGCTAACCAAGCTAATGAAAGAGAGAGTGGCTGCTAAGCAAGAGAAAGAGAAGGTGGTTTGGAATTCCTTTGCTACTAATGCAAAATCCCATGCATACAAAAAGGCATTAACCACTGTACAAGAAGAGAATAAGAAGCTCACCACAGAAGATTCCAAGTTGATCATAGTGGAGAAACAAAGAAACATTCTAGAGGAAAGCATCCACTAGTTAAGAGAACAACTAGTGAGGGTCAATGAATACATGAATAGATTGGCTAGAGAGAAAAGAACCCTCTCAATGGAATAGGCCTATGATATCCACTAGAAGACAATAATTGATATTAGCACATGACAAAATGAGGCTAAAAAGCATGAAAAATTGAAGGAGCACTTCCATGACCAACTAGGCATGTACAAACAGATCAATGAAAAATAAATTTGTATGGCCAAAGTCCACATCAACTCCTTGTTAGCCCAAAATCCTAAGTGGTAGCCCATCTTGGACAGCTATGCCTTAGTCCATGAAGTAGAAGTTAAGAACAAGGACCAACAAATAGAAGATCTAAATGAATACATGGCATTGGCTAATCTTAGATATGCCAACCTTGCCATGTTAATAGCAAGTCACCCCCGAAATGAGCTAGAAAAACAAGTGGAAACCACCTATGCATTATATGAGAAGAAGTTTGCAGATCGAAAGGATGCTTTGCAGAAGTTGTAGGTGGCAAACTCAGAATTAGACGTGGTCAAAGCTAACTATCAAGGACAAAAGGATGTAGCCTCAAACCTAGCTCGAAGATTGATAGATTATCATGAACTCAGAGATAAAGCTAGGGCCTTCAAGGAAGAACGACAGCAGTTTGCAGCTTGATACATAAAGGTAAATAAGATGTTCCTACAACTACCATATCCTTGGGATGTACCGGTACCAACACATATTAGCACAATAGCTTGGATGGTACATGACCCAAGGAGAGAGGAGGAGAAGTTGCAAGCATTGCTCAATCACTACAAATTTCAACAACTTGGTGACAAAGGGAAGCAACCGATGGAAGAGCCATCGCCTTCAGGCACCACACGAGCTTCCCAGTTTTGTTTTTGGTTTGTAATAATGTGTCCCATTTTTTGTATCACACCACTACATCATGCAAAGAGTTAATTATTTTGTTCATTGTTTAAGTCAATCAATAATCCCATACCTACCCAATATTTTGTAAGGAACTTGTTCCTCATTTTTTTGAACTCGAGGATGAGTTTTCATTCAGTCGTGGAGGTATGATCAGTCATCATTTGTTAGGCTCCAATGTTGGAGCAAAGAAGCAACATCAAATATCTGACATCGCCTCATCTAGGTTTGCTTATAAATATAGCACTTGGGTGCTCAAATGAGATAATATGTAGAATGTAAGAAGTAGGGAGAAAGTTTTAGTTTTCAATTTCTTTTCCTTAGAGATTATTATTCTCAGTGCATGCCTGCAATGTGATGTTTGTAATTGTATGGAACCTTTCCTTGAGTGTGACATACTTGGACATGTTACATGACTGGTAATAAAGATTGAGATTACTCCCATCATTATAGCATCCACTTAGATTATTATTGCTTTTGATTGTTAATTATTTATTGTTTTCTTTAGTTAAATGTCTCTATTTATTTCTATTTACTCTTCATGTTATTAAGCAGAATGCATACGCCTTAATCATGAGCATTTAAGTGTAGATACTTGGTAACCCAGCGATGTCTTATTTGGCATACCTAGTGACATACACGTGGCAATCCTAGAAGTGGTCTCACAAAGTCCAAGACGCATACGGATGATTAAGGGTAGATACCCATCACATGTAGGCTAGTTAGATTCCACTTTTCATTGTCCATTAGCTTAATTAATTTATCTTTTTATCATCATCAAGAGTAGCATAGAATTAGATAATATCATATGCCTCACTTTGGACTAAATCATACGTGACAAAGCTACCACTAGTCCAAGTGGGAAGACAATGAACTATGATTAGAGCATAATGATCTAAATACCACAACTAGTCCCATCCACGGAATTCAATTGAATTATGTGTGAATGCTTGTGATTCATATGGTTGAGCGTAGGGGTACCTTGTTGCTCATCATCATGTCTACCTAGGACATGCCCATAGGCTAGCAACATAGCTACTACATAGAAAGTGCAAAGGGGGTGTTAGCACTGGACTTTAAACCTAGCACCTATGAATCCAAAGTTGTGTAAGCTAACCAACTAGCCAATGGGCCATGCTCATTCTAATAATATATGTTGTTCATCTTCTACTATTCTTAATAAACACAATCGGTATAGTTTTTCTTCATGTTGCACATTATTCCATCTTCTAGTATTATGTGATCTCATTCTTACTCTACTAATTAGTGCTCTAATAAATATTGGAATAACTTCATGTACATATTCTTCTTCATCATGCTTGTCACTTCTAATGTTTTTCTAGTAAAATTGAAGAGCTTTTTTTTTGGTATTTATGCTTCATTTTTCATCTCTCTAAAACTTTTTCATCAAGAAGTTTCCAAGCTTGTTTTGAATTTATTATTACATCAATATTTTCAATACCCCTTTTTTTGTACCCACAATTTTCCTTCATGGTACCATGCCTATTACTAAGATTTTCAAATAATTGTTGCTTCAATCTTTTTTTTATTTTTATTATTGAAATAGCATGTTGAAAATTGATACATTGCTTCTACTTCCAATAAAAGTATTAAATATAGGATTTGAGCTTTCATCATAAATTCATCTAAAAAGAATTTTTTTGAAGTTTTTCAATTTTCTTTCACAATTCTTGATTATCTAGATCCCATACTAAACATCCACAAAGCACTATAAATTTCTTGATTATCTAAATCCATACTAGACATCCACAAAGCACTATAAATTTTACCATAATTTGAAAAAGATATCTTTGAATTGTTCAAGTTCAAACATTGTGATTGTTACATTGTATATAAATCCTTCTAGCCATTTGCAACTTATTACAATATGCAGTACTTATAATTTTCAATTACAATTTCAAGAAGGAAAACTTTTAGTGAAGGTCGAACAATTAATTCATATTTTGCAATATTAATTCCTTTTATATTAGTGGACTCAAGTTGGAAAAACTATTAGCTTCTATTGTAATTAGTTTCTTATTTCTACCTATTGCAATTAGTTTTCTTTAAGCAAAATATTCTTCTTCTATTTACAAGAAACTTTTTACTAAGAAATGAAAACGTGTAAAGGCACTTCTAAATGAGGGCAAGGCCTAAACCTTTTTCTATTCGAGAATGAAAGTTGTTCAAGATTGGTTGTAAAGATGAAACTAAAAAATACATCCCTAGAAACATTGGACTTTTTCTTTAGTTTCTCTTTGTTATGTTGATGATTTGATTCTTCTAATGTATTATGTTAGCTATACATACTTGAAATAATATAGCTACACTTTAAAATATATAACCAATGAAAAGAATATAATAATATAGAGGAATATAATGATGCTCATCACTAATAATTTCTTTCTTAACTAGACTATGATCCCTACATAAAAGCATTAATGGGGAGGATCCTTAGCACAAAAGCATATGTATATGTTTGCTACAATTGTAATGTGAATCAATAAGGCCTTGTTATATTCCTTTATAGTTCTTTTAATGTATCATGTTAGCTATATGTTTTGGGATGTAGCTCTAATCAAATTGTTTAGGTTTTGATAACTTGTCTCCTTCCCACCTTCTAAAAGATTTGCATTCTCTCTTCTTAAAAAATTCAATATCTTGCCATATTAATTATACAATATGATAATGTAGGTCTTGTTTTATCATCATCCTAATGTTATCCCAACAAAATGAGGTCAACTACATGAGTTCTTTTTCATCATTCACCTCTATGAAGAGCTAGATCTTTGTCTCTTTATTTCTTTAAATCATCTCTATGTGTTTGTGTGTGGGTGTGTGTTATTTTTTTTTTGACCCATGTCTTTTTTGGACTTCCTATCGATGGCCATCCTAGAATAGTGATGTAACAACCCTTTGTTATAAACTCATTGTTGGATCTTTTTTGTCCATGTCTAAACCTTCTAAGCCATCATTCTTGTAACTTATATAAAATAGAAACCACTCCAAGCCTTCCTATAATCTTTGTATGATGTAGTTTATCTCTTCTAGTAACACATAACATCTATCTAAGCATTTGCATTTTTGCTGCACTAATTTGTTGTTCATGCCATCTAGCACTACATAAGATAACAAGCTTGATTATTGTCCTATAAAATTTCTTCTTTCATTTTATTGTTAGTCTTTTATCACATAGAATACCACTAGCATGTCTCCATTTTGATCATCTTACCTTAATTCTATTTCTTATATCTTATCAATTTCACCATCTAATTGGAGGGTAATGTTTGTTCATTTGAATTTTTGATGAGAAAAAGGTTTCTCTTTTAAAAGGTGGAAGGGGAATGAGGTATCACAAACCTAAAAATATTTAAATATACATATCCTAGTGATGAGCGGTGAGGTACCCCTACACCCAACCATATGAATCACTAGCGTTCACGTGTAATCTGATCAAATTCGGCAAACCTTAAGTTCCTAAGTACACCGGTTCCAAGATGGGAAATCTAATCATGACAATTGTTGTCTTTCCAACTAGACTTGTGGAGCTTAGTTGTATGGTTAAGTGTAATTGAGGCACATGATTTTTATTATTTTTATATTTTATTCATCTACGATTATCAACAAGTTGAAATTTAATTTATGAACCACTTTAATTAATCTAATTACTAATCAATAACTAACTATCCTAACATAAGCATCCAATCCCACTTTCCGTGCACATCCTAAACACATATAATGCTGCTAGGTTACCAAACATTAAGTGTTTCTAGGATTACCAAGCGTCATGTGCATGCTCGAAGCAATCGTACTTATGTGTGTAATTAACTGCTATTTAATCTCGCTAGCTTACTTTAGCTTAATTACTTAGTAGTATTAAATGAAATTGTGCAAAACATTAAATGCATGAATAAAATATTTAAGTTAGCCAAGGTGTTGCAAGGTTTGATCAGAATCCTCATCTTTATTGCTACACACATTACCATGCTTAGGTACAACAATGCTAGAATAAAGATCCATACACTCAATGACTCCTACTATGGGCACTTTGGAAATTATTCTAACTCTAGAGAAGAGAAACTACAAGAGCTCTGCTATCCTATGACAAAAACTATCCCCAAACCATGTGCCCAAGTGCTATATTTATAGGTTGGCACACACCCTCGTGATATTGGACATCTAAGATTGCATCTTGGGACCCAATATTGTGTACCCAATATTAGGGCTTTAATATCATAGCAAGGAAAATACGATTCATCATACCCCCACAACTAAGTGAAAACTCATCCTCGTGTGAACAAGAGGAGGAACAAGTTCCTTTCAAAATATTGGAAAGGTATAGGATTTTTGACTGACATGTAAACTAAATCAGATGGAATAGATAGATTCTAAGTGCCCAAGTGTATGGATTTACAATATTTTATTAAATTGGATGTTCATGATAATAGAATTAAACACCTTGGATAACACTGACATCCAACACCTATGGCAACTAAAGAGTGAGGGAGAAGATTCATCGATCATGAAGGGTCTTCATCACATGGTGTTGCTACTTATTCTTTGGTGAAGATAGTCCCACTTCCAGTTTGTGCTTTCTATTGCAATCACAACAAAATCATGAATTAGTGTGCAATGTGTAACGTATAGATTTTAGGTACTTTGTCTCGTTGGTGGTTATACTTAGCTAGGTTGTGATTATGGTGGATTGATTCCTTTAATAGTGTTAGTAGGAACATTGAAAAATAGGGTGAAATGGATAAGCAATCCATTATTAAATTCTAAAAAGTCCAAATGTGATGAAATGCTTCAAAAGGGTTTAAGAATTCAAAATAATTAAAAGAGGATTTCATTAAAAAATGTTGTGAAGATGTGCACAATTGGATGTCATTGATGGGGTAAGGAAAATGATTTGATTATGAGGATGTCTAAGGATAAAGAACTTAACTAACCCAACCAAAAGTTATGCAAGTGAATCCTCCCTAAAGCAAGCACATGCCCTTTATTGCCCATGCATAACCTCAAACCAAGGAATCTGTTGACCCCATGGGTGATTAATGGTTATGGAAAGTTAAGTATGAAAACCCAGAAGAAACTACCTAAGAATTTTGACACATCAATCTAGGACATCGAACAAGAACATGAAACCAATAGTGAGGTGAGACATGGAAAGCATAGATGGATGAGAGAGTGTGTGGAATGGAGTTCCCCATTAAGGTCACATGAAGTCCTTTGTAAATTTTGTGGTTAATATGACTTGATAGAATCCATCCTTAGTCCAAAAAAACACCAACCATGTTTAGTGACATCGAATCACCACTCTAAGACTAGTCCATCCCCTTGAGACACAAGAGTGCTCCCACAGAACAACCACTATTCCTTATTTAAGAAGAAAGAAGAAGCAGGAAGTGAGAGAGGGCCTTAGTTAGAAGGGACCTTCAAGTATAGGTAACATGTCTTTCTAGTCCCATAACTAGTGCTTATGGCCTGTTTATTTTGTCTAGGGGATGTGCTTTGAATTCTCATCATTTTTTTTGAATGGGAACCACATCGTTCAAAGACTCATTTAACTTCATGTTGTTGGTTAACACAAAACGGTAAGAAATCCATGAAAAAAAACATGCATCCAAGTAAGAAAAAAGGCACAAATAGTACTGAGTCTCCTTGAAGTCACACCCTATTCAAACCTTTGAATCCTTTCCAAATCTGAAAACTACCAAGCTCACAAATTTACTAAAGTTTTATTAATGAAAAAGGAACCTCATACTTCCAAAACAAGGAAAACCATAAAGTTTGTGGATGGGTGGATGTTGTGGACTCACTACTTATTTCATGAAAAAGAAACCATATCCTAGTTATCAGTAACAAAATTCAAAGCTAGAATCCAGACACCAAAAATCAACTAACTGGATAGCACATGCCCACATCAAACAAACCACACTATACCCAATTGGCAATAAGGCACATCATTATTATTAAAATACAATAAGAAAATCACATCCAAAATAAAGGAAAATATCTAAGAAATTATAAAATATTTAAGAAAAATAAAACATACTAACAATGTTATAAAAAAATTTTGAACAATTAATAATGTAAAAAAAAAAGGTTTAAGATAAAGAATGTGTAAAACAAAAAGTTGTAAAAATAACAAGTGTAAAATAAAAATGTATGAAACAAAAAGATGAAAAACTAAGGAGCTACTTATATAGTTAGCAAGGATGGCCATCTCCCCCATGACTATGTTGAAAGAATGAGATCCAAAAGATTGAGCATGGTTGTCCATCTGATGGGGCATTTGTTGCATTGGCTTGCTTAAGCTTGTGGAAAGGTCTAACTTCTTGTGTGTTGACCAGCTGTTTCTTATTCGGGCTCTCAGGTTTCTAGATCAACATGGCCCAAAAAGAAAAAATTTTGTAAATGATATAAGGTCCTTCCCACAATGTCTGGAACTTAGTTCGTTGAGGTACATCTATGGGGTTCTAGTAAAGGACATTATCTCTTGGTTGAAATTTGACTTTCCTAATTCTAAGGGCATGGCACTTTTTGTTAAATGCCTTGTGAAACTCATTAAATGACAGGGCCACCAATTGGTTTTCATCTAGCAATTTGAGATTCATTAATCTTTATTTTTGTGCTAGACTTAAGTCAAGGTCAAGGTCATATGTTGTTGAAATTGTACAAAGCTTGGATTAAATAAGAGGTGTTGGTAGTTTTCTGTACACTAGCTCATAGGGAGAATAGCTTATAGGGAGTTTCTATGTTGAGTGGTAAGCCCATAGGGCATCATTGAGTTTTTTGTTGTAGTCTCTCCTATACCGGCTAATAGTTCTCATTAGGCTTGATGTGATTTTCCTATTTGTAACTTCAACTTGACCATTGCCTTAGGGGTGTTAGGGTGTTGTTAGTTTATGTTCAACCCCCCAAGCATTGCATAAGCTTCCAAAAGATAGTGTTTGTAAAGTGGATTCCATTGTCAGAAATTAATGCATGTGGCATGCCAAACCTATTTACAATATTCTTTTGTACAAACCAAGTAGCACTAGAAGATTATAGTCAGTGATGACTACTACGTCTACCCATTTTGTACAATAGTCAATAGTGACTATGATGTACACCTTTCCATTTAACATGGGTGTGATAGGACCCATGAAATCAATATCCTAGATGTTGAAGGGTTCTAGTGCTTGGATCCACTATTGGGGTGCCTCCATTCAATCAGTCATTCCACCATCTCATTAGCAGCATTCACAAGAGTTGACAAATTGGTGACTATCCTTGAAGATTGTTGGCCAATAGTACCCTACCATCAGGATTTTAATAGTTGTGTGTCTCCTAGCATAGTGGCCCCCACAAGTACCCTCATGAGCATCCTGGAGAACGCACAGTTGATCAACATCAAAGATAGACCAATGAACCAGGCCATCCATGCACACCTTGTAGAGGTTTCCATTGATCTCCATGAAGCATTGTATCTAGTGAAGAAACTATTATTTCTTCCAATGGTCCAACCCTTGTGGCATCTCTTGAGTGAGAAGATAGGTGAGAATGCCATCATACCATTTAGGCTTAGTGGGAAATTATGTAGTTATAGCCTTAGCAAAGAGGAGTTCATCAAGAAATAGATCAGATAGTGGGATTTTCTCCTCTTTGTTGTCTAATCACAATCAAGATAAGTAGTCAGTGACTACATTCTTAGTTCCCTTTCAATCTACCATCATAAGATCGAATTCCTGTAAGATCACCAACCACCGTATGACATGGGGGCTCACCATTGGCTTGTTCATGAGGAAGCAAATGGAACTATGATCCATGTGTACAAACACTTTGTATCCAAGCACATAGTGCTTGAACTTCTCTAGAGCAAACACCACTGCCATCAATTCTTTTTCTATGGTGGTTTACTTCAGTTGTGCACCCATAATGCTTTAGCTTGTACAATGGATGTAATATCGATGTTTCTTGTTGTCCAACTGCATAAGCACAACTCCCAAGGCATAATTTGATGCATCCATCATAATATGAAATGGTTTGGACCAGTTAGGTGGTTGTAGAATTGGAGTTTCTATAAGTTTCTCCTTCAGCTATTGGAATGCTTTTTCACATTCCTTGGTCTAGACAAATAGAACATCTTTATTTGTTAGCTCAACCAACAATTTTGTGATCTTAGAGAAATTCTCTATGAATCACTGTTAGTAGCTAGTGTGTCCAAGGAATGATTGAACATATTTTATAGTTTTTGGTTGGTGGGTAATTCCTTAGATGACCATTATTTTTTCAAGGTCAACCTCAATTTCTACTTGTGAGATTCTGTGCCCCAATACAATGCCTTCTTGGACCATGAGATGGCTTTTTTGATAATTGAGTTGTAGGTCTTTTTCCACACATCTTTTTAGTACTTCGTCAAGGTGGTCTAAGGCTTGCTCAACTGTAGCGTTATAAGTGGAGAAGTCATCCATAAAGACTTTCACTCCATTATCGATGTGTTGCTAAAAGATGCTTAAGACCAAGTGTTGGAAAGTAGTAGGAGCATTGCATAAGGCATCTTGCAATATGCAAAGGTCCCCCAAGGACTTGTGAATGTTGTTTTGGCTTGGTCCTCTAGCATGAACTAGATTTTGTTATAGTTGCTATAATCATCCAAAAAACTATAATAGCAATGCCCAAATATGGTGTCCAACACTTGATCAACAAATGGTAATGGAAAATGGTCTTTGAATGTTGCCATATTCAATAACTAAAAATCAATGCAAACCTAACACTTGCCACCTTTCTTTGGCACAATCACAAGTAGACTAACCCACTTACTATTTGCAATGGGATAGATAAACCCCACCTTGAGGAGTTCTTCAATTTCCTATTTAATGATCTAGTTCAATTTTTGGTTCAATCACCTCTTTGGCTTCATAGTCAAGTCAACGTAGATACAATGCTAGCATATCCTAGGATTAATTCCTATGAGCTTAGGATATGACCAACCAAAGGTTGTTGATCATTTTTCAACCACATTCAAGAGCATCTATTTTTGTTCTAGAGTAAGATTTTCATTGATTATTACTAGCTTTCCATTTTTTAAGAATGCATATTCCATGCCTACAGGTAGAGATTTAACTCAAGAGGCTTTTGGTTAAAATTTTTAGGAATTTCCAACTCTCCCGAATAGGTATCATCATTTTCATTTTCAAAGAGTTGGTTATGAAATTGCTCAAGTTCATCCATGCCTACAACATAAGTGCATGTCAAGCTCTCAATAGGTTCCATATGCATTGTGCTACTTTCAGGATTAGTGGTCAGCCACTAGGTGCCCTCTTGTTTTGTGGCTACTGCATACAGACACCTTTGAATATCTAATTCAGGTGCACACTACTTGCATGCAAAAATAGATGTTCATTTCACAGACTAGAGTTTCTACATGCAATTGCACCCTGTATTGTTGTACATGATGCATGGAACTCACTTCTTCTCAATCTTTCTGAATGCATTTTCCTTAGATATCTCTTAAGAAATATCTCATATGCCCATTCTTACATCAATAGTGCTTAGCCATGCCCTTTCCATAATGATTCATAATTCCCCTTAACCTTGATTACTAGTAAATCAACAAGATAAGACCACCCATAGATAGTGGTCACAATGTCCTCTACCAATCCCAATGAAATAGTAATGGACTGGTCTTCCAATTCTAATCAAATATTACTCTTCTTAAGGGGCAACAAGTGCCAAGCATTATACATCTCATGAGAAATCAAGTTCACACCAAAACTTAAATAAAAAAGAACTTTACATGGTTCATTCCCATTAATCTATAAATAAATAAGAGGACTTCCAAGATCAGCTAATTTCCTAGGAAGGTTGCTAGCCCAGATCCAATTAGATACAGCATGAGTGGACAATAGTATGGATTTTGGGTAGTATTTGATTTGAAAGGGCCTCAAAGGAATTAGATGTAGAGAGAGATAGAGAAGTAGGATTTCCAACCACATGTGCATGTAAGGGCTTAGGTTGATTATTGGGTTGGAAAAGGTTTTTTCCATGATCTAGTATCTAAACCACTTAGTTAATAAACTAGTTATAGATTGACAGCCCTGGTGGTGTTGCATTGCTACGATTGGGCAAGAAGTTCACCTTGCATAGATGGAGCAGGCAGTAGTTGTGTTGAGGATGGAGGAATAGGTGTCATTTTGCCATTTTGCTAGTCATGGATTTACAGCATACATCCCAAACTCCTGTAAGTGTGGCACGATGGGAAAACATCCCTTAGGATGTTCATATTATAAGATGTCATGCCCACCATCATTATTTGATTTAGTTTTTGCAACTTCATCTATTGTAGCAATCTTACCCTTATCCCTTTGATTGGCACATTCAGCTTCCTTTTGCCTCTTGTGGTCATGATCACTACTTTGTTCTTTGAACTCTTCAGCAATTTTCAAGATAGCTTGAGATTTGCTATCCATAGAGTCCCATAACTGATCTACCTTAGTCAAAATTTTAGAGGTAAATTTTTGAATTGGCAAGGTCTTCTAGTTCACCACCTCATCAAGTGATGATTCCTCATCAATATCACAACATTGAAACTTAAAACACCACAAAATTTTGCATGTTATAATCAATCTTCATCATGTAGCTTTCACCCCATGAAACTGGAGGTAAATTTTCATTATAAATGTGAAAATTATAATCCATAATGGGTATTTTCACATACTTTGCACTTTTGGGGCTAAACATTGCCTCATAAGTGGTCAAAGCCTCATTCCCTAAGTGAAAAAAGCCATCTAGTGTTTATATTCAGGCTGTGGTGGGGAGGTCAAAAATTCCTTTTGGAATGCCAAAAAAGGCAATTCGGTGGGTTTTATGAAGGGTATGCATTTTTCTACGCTAGAAACACATGTAGGGGGTAGATCTCACCTATCCCTAGTGTTGAAGGGTGGGGGATCAGGAGAATTTTCCCCCTTCAATGTGGAGATCAAATGCACAATTTGAAAACTTTCCGCCAACTTGGAAACTCCGCCACCCCCCCCCCCCCCCCCCCCCCNGTTTTCCCCCAACTTGGAAACTTTCCTCCCAACCTAGAAAGTTCCCTCCCCCTCCCCCCCAGTTTGGAAGCCACGAGAAGCAAAATTCATTAAGTCGTGCACTTCAACTTTGACCAACCACTTCAACAAGCATGGTGGAGAGCTCAATGTGGAAGATTCATCTCCAGTGTGGAAAGGATGCCTCGGTTACTATTTTTAGTAAATGTAATGCCCATGGGGAGAAGCACTTACTATGTTTAGTAACCCTCCAAATTTGGGCACCAATTTCACCCAAATTTGGCAACTAATTTGTAGCAAAATTACATCAAATTTGCAACCATTTTGCAACCAATTTGCAGCCCAATCATAGCCAATTTGAAACTCCATTCATGGTCCAAAGGCCCTATAAAGATCAACCTCCAACACCATCGAGAGGTTCTTGGTTCTAGAATTTTTAACAAGTCAAGAATTTTTTGTTCAAGCAATTTGCATACACACAATTCCATACTTGGAGCATTTTCAAGCACTCAAGAGCTCTTTCAAGTTTCCATACTTGCATTCTCTTGAACCCCAATGTGGAAGTAGTGAGGCCTTAAGATTTGGTGAATTTTTGGTGTTAACATTGCACTTCTAGGATTCCAAACCCAACGTGGAGCAACTTGGCATCCAAATACTTCACCTTTCTCACCCCCCATAGTAGCAACCCAAGTAGCAAGTCCAAGGTTGTAACAATGAAGGAAGGTTTGATAACATCAAGAGTGGCTTAGCACCCAAATCATGGAGCACATCACATCAANGGCTTCAACAAGCTTTTAACTCTTGCATAAGTGAACCCCCTTTTTTGCTCATCTAGGTACCATTTGTACACACTTCTTTAACTTATTATTTTTTCTTATCTCAATAAAGTTTTAAGTTTTAAGTTTTGTATTCAATAAAATTAAATTTATCATCTGTGCATTATGTGGATCTATTTATATTTCCACGTTTTAGATCTCCTAAGTCCCTAGTTGATTTGCCAAACTAGCTAGGGCATCCCGAATCCCATTTTTGTGGTGAAGGCCCTAGTGGTTCAAGGTTGCGGAATTGCTTACATCGAGGATCCTTAGTTTTTTGTTCTAGAAATTGAAGTTTTCAATTACAACAATTTTTCTTAGCACTAAAATGAGGGCCTTCTCCTAAATTCTATAGCCAGCTCTATTATTTTCATAGCCATTTGCAAGATTTTCCTTCATTTCCTATAGCCAAAACCCTTGAAATATCAACATTGGTTTTTTCCCCCTACGACCAAGACTGTAGCATGGAAGTTGCATGTGGTTGGGCTTTGGCTTTTCACAGCACTTATTATGAATTTTAAGGTCCAAAGTGAGCATCAATATCTCTTTCCCCCATTATTTTTGTTGCCAAAATTTTATTTTCTAACTTTTAAAAGTGGGTGTTTCAACTAATTCGTGAGTTGACTTTGCCCCCATTTTTCCAAGCTAAGAGAATTAGCAATTGCCTAGAACCAATTTTAGGAGAAAAATACTAACTTTCCACTTTGGTTTTCAACCTTTTCCCATGGTCCCCCCTTCAATCAACATTGAGATAGGAGGTGTAAGATTTTCATCATCTCACCCACCACCCCGTGCCCCCCTCCCACTCTCCACACACTCCCCTGCCCCCTTTTTTTTTGTCCCTCTTCTACCATACCCAGCATGGAAGTAGTTCAAAGGCTAGCATTGGTGAACCTTGAAATCAATTTTATAACTAGATCTATTTTTCTTACAAGTTGAAACCCATTTCTTTTATCCAAAACTCCCAAGGAATTCAATGTTATCTTCACCTCCACTCTGGAAAAAGCCCCAATGTCGAAGTTGCAGGTGGTTTGAATGTTGGAATTTCATAACATCTATTGTGAATTCCTAAAGCAAAGCCAACATGGAAACCTTAATAATAAACATTTAATTTTTGTCACTAAACCAAATTTGGTTTCCATACCAACCAAGCCTACTTTTCCCTCCTTTTGGTAAAAGTTGACAACCTACCAAAACCATCCCTGGAAACTACCAAGTTTCCATTTTTGGAATAAGAAGGTGTGAGATTTCTATTATCTCAACCCTCTTCTTTTCCCTCCTCCCCTATGCCACCACACCCCCAATGCCATACCTAGCATAGAGGCACTTGGGAACCCAATTTGGATGAGGATTAAAGCCAACATTACCAATATTCTATTTCTAGTAAAGGGGTAAACCCCCCTTATCCCCCGACTTACTAATTATAGCAAGTATATCATTTGTTTTTTCATTTTCATTTACTCTAAGAGTTTTTGAATTCTATTCATTGAAGTTTAATCTTATGTTAACATTTATAGCCTATTTTATTTAAACAATTCTCGACATTATAGCCATGTCTTTTTAAAAATCCACCAAATTTCCCATCACCTTCACTGGCGAGGATCATAAGCAACAAGTCATAAGGGTGTATAATCCCAAAGACCCTAAAGTTATTGAGTGTAGGTGATCTTTGAGAGTCAAAGAGGAGAGTCTTGATTTTGTAGCCATTAATGAAGATCACTATAACTTCATTTGTACCAAAATACAGGAAGGCATGCTAATTCCCTGAATTGAACCCAAAGCTAATAAGGAATTTGAGCTCATACACAAAGGTGGAAAAGAGTATATCTCTTTTCCAAATAAAGAAATTCCTCTTAATGATGTCTATTATAGTGTCCTAGTCCAATTGATTGTCATAGAGGAGGAAGATGACCAGCCTACCTTTAGGGAACAATAGAAAGAAGAGGATGAATCTAGGGTAGAATCTAAGCCTGAAAACATCCTTGGAGGGCTATTTCAACAAACATCATCCAATGTCATAGAACCTTCCCCTAATGCCTTTATTTTTTCCATGGGCATGATGCCACCATCTTCCAGTCCTTCACACCCTACTATGGTAGATCCCATGCTAGTTGTAGTAACACATCACACTTAGTCAATGCCACAAACAACAAACTATAACATATTAATGTCATTTACAACACAGCCATGATATAAAAAACCATCAATGATGGCTTTTACCACTATAAATTCTTTAACTACTCACATGGGGTTCACCATGAGACCCCTAGCAACACAAGGGTCACACACCACGTTTGTCCCGTTTGTGCCTTAAGTACTAGCACAACATCTTTTTCTTTATTTAGTCCACAAGCCACAACCATAGTGCAACCCTTTCCTTTTGTCATCCAACCCATATTGAGGCCACAAGCCTCACAAAAAATTCCACAACCTTACATGCATACCTCACAAACTATGGGGCCATCGCAAGGCTTGGATCAAGCCTTCCAAATCATCCAAGACCTAACAAAGGAATTGAAGAGGCTTAAAGCCTCTACCACACAAGCCATCAAGATTATGGACTTCTACCAAGATGATCCCATAAGTCCTATAGTCCTACCCTTCACACTTCCTCCTGGTGTCCCTGTTCCATAATTTAGCAAATATAATGGAGAAGGTGACCCTAATGCTCACCTTATCACCTTTTAATCTAAATGCTTACTCTTGCAACCATGGCCTTATACCATCATGAGGATTTTCCCTCTGTCTTTAATTGGGAAAGCACTCAATTGGTATCATGCATTACCCAAAGGGTCTATATCCTCTCTGGAAGACTTAGTAGCCTAGTTTATCAACTGCTTCAAGTACAACTTGAAGCTTGATACAACACTTGACCAACTCATGAAAATCAAGTAGGGGCCTTTAGAACTCGTATAGAAATTCATTCAATGATGGAATGAACTATTGAATGAAATATCATCACCCATAGCCAAAGCCCACTTGGTAGCCATATTCAAGGGAGCAGTTAATGACTTCATTAAGTCTAAACTCTACTACCTAGCTAAGCGTTCTCACAAAATAAAAACATAGAGGATGCCATAGAGGCTAGCCATCATCTAGCCTATATATCATATAAAAATGAACATGCTCGAAGAGATAAGAAAAAGAGAAAACAAAGAAACACTATCATAGCAACTATGACCAAGGAAGCAAAGACCTCAAACCAAGGGTCAAAGGTCAACCTACCCAAGGCCCCCACAAATGACTGCAGTAACCAACCATCAACTTCTAAGGCCACTGCATCAACAACAAGCAGACCTAACTTTAAAAGGAAGGATAGGTCTAAATATACTACATTGCTATTAAGACCATTGATGAAGCATCCAGTGGACAGCATCAACTAGGCCATGTCCACGAAGCCACATCAACATGGCCACGTCAACGTGACCCCATTGACGCATCTTTCCATGTGTTGACATGGCTTCGTCAATGAAAAGTTCATTTTCCACTATAAATATGCATGCACCTGCCACATTTAGGCACCTTTTTTTCAAGTTGTAGCAAAGCTCTTGTAGTTTTTTTCTGTAGGAGTTAGACTATTTTCCCAAGTGCATGCCTGTAATGTGATGCTTGTAATGTATGGAACCTTTATTCGAGTGTGACATACTTGGACAGACACATGATTAGCAATAAAGATCGAGATTACTCCATCATTGCAGCATTCACTTAGTTTTAATTGTTAAATTTTATTGTTAATTATGATTGTTATTTATTTTTTTCTTAGTTAATATTTCTTTACCATCATTTACTATTCCTGTTATTAAATGCGGAATGAGTATGACTTAATCACGAACATTGAAGTGTAACTACTTGGTAACCTAGTAGCATATCTAGGAGCACTCAAGTAATATACGCTTGGTAACCCTAGAAGTAGTACATGAGGTCCAAGATGTGTATGGATGATTAAGGACGAATGCTNAAGTTATTTTCCATTGCCTCTAGGAGTAGCACTCGTTTGGGCCCACATCATACACCTCACTCTAGACTAAACCATATGTGACAAAGCAAATACTAGTCCAAGTGGAAAGATAGCAAATTGTGATCAACGTGTAACGATCTAGATACCACAACCAACCTGTCCACGGAGTTCAACCAGATCATGCGTGAACGCTCATATTCGTATGATTGAGTGTAGGGGTACCTCACCACTCATCATTGGTGCCATTGCCAAGGAATGATGCTAGTTATCTACATTAGTTATATATCATACAAGATTGCTGTAACAAAGTATTCACGATATATCTTTTAGAAACGAAATTAATTTTAACTAAGTCATAAAAAATTCACAACAATGTCTCTTTCACAAGATTATGACCATGCCACAACTAGTGAGGTAATTCATTGGATAACCAATGAAATATATGATGATGATGATGAAGTTTGGAGTACTCAATCCTATGCAAGGGTCTCCTATGATCATGAGCACCCCAACGGTACTCAAGGACTCTTGTCATCCAACTTTAGCACTGTACCGCCTGAAATCGTCGGTCTCCGGCTAGAAAGAAAATGGAGGCCGCAGGATCGCAGGACGAGTACAGAAGACCCTGCCTTCACCTGAGGGCAAGCTGGAATGCATGAAGGCAGAGTACCTTGGGTGGTCCGCACGCGGATCAGACAAGGATTTCCCCGCACATACGCAAAATGCTATACGTTGGGTTATGCGTAAACGATGTGGCAAGCGTGAATTAAGCATAAACAGCGTAAAACAGATAGACACGGAGCGTGAACGTAAACAGGCGTAAGCAATGCATGGGCCAAATTTACGTAAAACTATAAAAGAACTTATGCAGCAAATGTAAACAATGGTATTACAGAGTCAAAGTACAGTGCACCGGTCTAACGCAGTCGTGTGGGAACACAAGGCGAACGAAAAGCCCCAGCGTATACAGGGATGACTTGACTGGTTTGCAAGGCGAGCGGAGTGTAGAGACTGTATCTACAGCATACAAGGCTTCCCAGCATAAGAGGGTTTCAGCTCTTTTTTGCAGCGTAAATGTTCTCTGGTGTGCTCCGGGATTTTGCCAACCGACCTCGGTGAAGTGGGAAATTGAGGTTTATATACAGGTTGTTACGCTAGACTCGGGTTGGGCGACACGTGGCGCGTTGACCGGGTGCACAAACTTTACAGAAATACAATATTTTACATCTGTTGGGCGTATACGCCGTATCAAGTCGGCGTATACACTGGGCATATACGCTGGAGGTGTTGAGCGTGAACTGGGGTGAAGATGCTGAGTGCTGGGCGTATACGCTGACGGATGCTGGGCGTATACGCTGGTGGATGCAGGGCGTATATGCTGGCGGATGCGGGCGTATACGCTGGCGGATGCAGGGCGTATACGCCGAAGGATGCCCACTTGCTTCAATTCTTGCTCTTTGGTGTTATCTTTATGCCGTCATTGGAGATTTTGTCGTCGAGCGCATGCATCTGCAGTACCTGGGCGTACACGCTGGAGTGCTGGGCGTATACGCTGTAGGTGTGAACTTGGGCGTATACGCTGGCACAGTATACTTAGTAAAAAAACAAGCATTTCAAGTCCCAACACTGCCACGTATGACTTCTTATGTAGCCGAGGTCGTCCGTGAGTCTCAGGGTCCTTCTTGGTGTTGGGCAAGTACTAAGCTCCAAATTTTGTGATGTTTCATTGGCCCCTCTTTGTTGACGCTTGGAGGAATCGACCCGAGAAGCGTCTACAAAGAAGTGCAAAACACCACAAGCAACTTGATAAAGACGTTGCCCGCTGCTACTTGATGAGACGTCATCGCACCATGTCCAATAGTACATGGGATCGGGAAAGTGAAATTTGTAGCTAATAGGAGGATAGAGATCGCGGGGATTGGTGACTGCCCAAAGAATTGTGTCGTGGACAGGGGATGTTTGGATATGTGGCATGCTGATCTTTACCAATAGACAATGTTTTAGCAAACTCGGAGTTCAGACATGCAATGTGTGTCCTTTGGCGGAACAGGGCCCTCGGTTAGTTTTCAAGAGGACCTGTTGGCGGGGCCAAAGCCACGAGAGGATGTGTTACATTCTTTGGGAGAACAGGGCCCATGTTTAGTGTTCAGGGGAACCTGTTGGCAGGGATCCAAAGCCATGCAACTGGATGTCGCATGAGCATTTTGAACATGAGTACTTGGTTTTGAGACAACTGCCTTCCTGTCTGGGGCTTATATGGGAAGTGCCCGGGGTCTCGATTTTTTTTTTTGCTGTAAAACTTTGCATTGCCTTTGTACTCATGCGTGGGTGCCGTGCTGCATGTTGCAGCTGCTTTAAAATGGTATAGTGTTTTTAAATATACCGGGTGTGTCAAGGAGATGCTAGGATAAAGAATGTTAGCGAAAGGATAGGGAGTTTTGTCGATGAATGGGGATGTACTAGTGAATGGTTTGATTTAGTCCTACCAGGTATGCTGGGGACATTGCCTCATCTTACTGCCTATGACGAGGTGCATCTTTGTACAAAACTTCCAGGTGTCATCCTACAAACATAACGCCAAGGAGACAAGAAAAACCATAAGCGAATAGACGAGCTTAGACTTACATGGTGGCCAATGGCGCAGAGATGCTGAAGGAAGGCAGGCACTGTGTTTAGATGACAGCAATACTGATAAGGGCGATTGATGGTGAGCGATGCAGTGAAGCTAATGAATGAGCATGGCGGCGGAGTGATGTGCCAGTTTATAGTCTGGGCAGACTATCATGGGTTAGTTTTATGTCATGACCCGTTGGACATCGCCTGTTTAGCGTCGTGGCAGACGTCACGTTGCCAGTTTCTAGTCTTAGCGGACTATGAAGAGGCTAGCTAGTTTATAGTGTTAGTGGACCCTGATAGTTGTGAGGGTGGCAGCTTACTATCGTGCCGGACGGCTGCTAGTTTATCGTCGTTGCGAACACTGCGGTATTAGTTTTAAGTCATAATCCAGGACTGTTCTGTGGTATCAGTTTACCGTCTTGATTCCAGGACGAGTTGTGGTATCATTTTATAGTCGTAATTCCGGGACTTTTCTTTGGTATCAGTTTATAGTCGTAATTCCAAGACTTTTCTGTGGTATTAGTTTATAGTCGTAATTCCAGGACTTACACGTACCTGAGCTTGCATTCAGATGTAGAACAGTTTTAGGTACAAATGATTTGTCGGATTGGCAAACTCGTTCCCTTCCATGTCGGCTAGCTTGAATGCACCATTATCGAATGCTTTGATGACCACGTAAGGCCCTTCCCAATTGGCTGAGAATTTTTCCAGGTGTTCCCGAACAGCTTTAAGTACGAGGTCGCCTTCTTGGATAGGGAACTTTTTGTTGTTATGTCGATGTCATTGTCGTTGTTGCTTTTGGTACCATTCGATCTGATCGAGCGCGTGTATGCGTTCCTCTTCCGCCGAGTCGAGGTCAATGATACGTAGATCATTATTTTGCTCGTCGTTGAGGAGTCCGGAGAGTGTGATCCTTAATGATGGTACCTGTAATTCTAAAGGTAAGACAGCTTCTGAACCGTAAACAAGGCTATATGGTGTTTTACCTGTTGACGTTCGGTGTGTGGTGCGGTATGCCCATAATGCGTACATTAATTGCTCATGCCATTCCCTTTTGCTCTGGGTTAGCATTTTCTTAAGTATTGTAATGATCGTCTTATTTGTTGCTTCTGCTTGCCCATTGCTCTAAGGATAATAAGGGGAGGAAAACGAGTGTTTGATCCCCATACTGTCGCAAAAAATTTTTGTTTCGGCACTGCTAAATTGCGGCCCGTTGTTAGTGATAATTGTCAAAGGGATGCCAAAACGGGTTACAATGTTTTCAAGGATGAAATTACACACATGTTTAGATGTGGTTTTTCGAAGGGGAGTTGCTTCTACCCACTTCGTAAAGTATTCTGTCGCGGTTATAATGAAACTGTGCCCTCCAGAAGATGAGGGTGTTACTGGGCCGATAAGGTCCAATCCCCACTTTTGAAAAGGCCATGTTATTTGTGCTATGTGCAATTCTTTTGGTGGTACATGTATTAAGTTACTATGTTTTTGACAAATGTTACATGTTTTGACTTTAAAGAGGCAGTCGTGTTCCATGTGCGGCCAATAGTAGCCTAAACGTCGTATTTTTGTTGCCATGGCTTTTGGCGCTATGTGTCCTCCACATAGTCCCTCATGTACCTGATCAACAACCGTTTGGGCATCAGCACTACTAACGCATGTTAGCAATATACCTTCGTAGGATCTGCGACACAATGTGTCCCCTACTAAGGTGTATTGCCTAGAATGTTTTCGTATGGTGTCCTTTTGCGCATTTGTTAAATGTCGTGGTGCCTCACCGCGTAGAAGGTATTCTTTTATGTCATCATACCACTCCACCACGTGTGTCGTACTAACGGATGCAATCGGCAACGTGTTAAGGGTGTCGGTGATTGGTTCAGCGCAACTGGTTACGGAGCTTGGCAAGGCATGGAACATGTCGGGCGATATGTTTAGCGCTAATGTGACCAACGCGTCTGCGATGGTGTTATCGTTTCGAGAGACGTGTTGCACATCAATGTTTTCGAATCACCTCATTAAATGTTTTGCCAAGTCACAATATGGTTGTAAATGTTGGGCTTTACATGTGTAAATGTCTGTAACTTGGTTTACGACCAATTGTGAATCTCCTCTGACTATAAGCCGTGTGATGTCTGAAGCCAGTGCTACCGCGAGCCCTCTAAGAAGACCTTCATACTCTGCTATGTTGTTAGTACAGTAAAAGTTGAAACGATAGGCAAAGGGTCGGATCTCCCCGGAGGGATAGGTGATGACAGCGGCCGCACTTCCTCCTCGAGAGGTGGATGCTCCATCAAAGTTTAGAATGGCATCATAATCTTGGGGCACTGTGTCTATGGTGTTTATGTTCTCATCTGGGAATTCTAGATCTATGGTTGCTTGATCACGTGTTGGTGACGTGGCCATTTGATCTGCTATGGCTTGACCCTTGACTGATGATTGCACTACATAATATAGGTCAAACTTAGCTATCATGGCTTTCCACCAGGCTATTCGACTCGTTTCGTAAATGTACCCTATTATAGCTCTCAGTACATTGTCCTTACAGATTATGTAGACTTGATTACGGAAGAGGTAATGTCGCCATTTTCTTAGAGAAAAGACTAAAGCTAAACATGACTTCTCCACATCGTTATACTTCTTTTTGTGGGCAACTAAGGCATGGCTCAAGTAGTATACAGGGACTTCAGTTCCGTCATCTCGTTTCTGGTAGAGCATAGACGCGATGGATGATTCTGAAGTGGCAAGGTAGATGTAAAACGGTTTATCGTTTTGGGGTGGATAAACTGTAGGCAGTCGGGCAAGTGTTGTTTTGATGTTTTCGAATGCTTCTTGACACTGCGGAGTCCATTCAAAATGGGTGTTTTTACGTAATAGGTGGTTCATAGGTTTTAATTTGTCCATGAGTTTTTCTATGAAACATCTGATGAATTGCAATCTACCTTGTAGACCTCGAAGTTCGGTAAGGTTACTTGGTGGTTTTAGGTTGGTGATGGCCTTAACCTTATCGGGGTCTACTCGTATCCCTGCTTCTGAAGCTAGGAATCCAAGCATTTTTCCTGTTTTGACACCGAAGACACATTTTTTCGGGTTAAGTCTTAGTTCATATTTTAAACAACGTTTTAAGACTAAGTCGAGGTCTTGTACGTGTTGTTCGGTCGTTTTTAACGTAACCACGATGTCATCCACATAATTGTTGAGTGACTGTAACATATAATCACTAAAGATAAACGTCATGGCTCTTTAATATGTGGCCCCTGTGTTCTTGAGACCGAAGGGCATCATGGTGTAACAAAAAGTTCCCCATAGTGTCATGAAGGTGGTTCGAAGTTGATGTTCCGGGTTGATGCATATTTGGTTGTATCCCGAAAAACCATCCATAAAAGATAGCAAGGCATGTCCGGCAGTCGAGTCAACGAGTTGATCGATACTAGGTAGGGGAAAGTCATCTTTTATGGTTGCTATGTTTAAATCTCGGAAGTCGATGCATAAGTGAATGCTTCCTTTTTTCTTCGGGACGATGACCATGTTTGATACCCACTCAACGTAATCAACAGCCCGAATGAAACCAGCTTGGTAAAGCTTGGTGATCTCATTGCGAACTGCCAATGCCACCTCGGGTCTAACTTTTCGCGCTTTTTGTTTTACCGGTCTCAGTTTTGGGTCAAGAATAATGTTGTGTTGGACAATTCTAGGATCTAACCCGGGCATGTCCGTATAGGACCAAGCGAACGCTTTCATATTTTCCTTGAGCACATTCTGGATGTCTTGGGCCAAGTGCGGTTGTAGGAGTGTGCTTAACTTTAAGATTTTGACTTCCCCATCAGACATGGTAATGGGGGTTTCAGCTAACGGATCTTCGGTGATGTTTTCGGCTTCTATGTCAAGTAATTTTGTCATGCCTTGGTAATCATCTATCGTTTGTTGTGTAGAGGCTATGACCATGTCATCCGTTGATGTACTTAAGTTGATGGAGTTTATGTTAATGGCTCATGCAACTTTGCCGTATGGTCCGTCAATGATTAACGGTGCGGTTAAGTGCTGGTAATCCATTGAGCTTGCTCCTGCCAATAAACAGAGAGTAGAATGAGAAAATGAAGCTCGTTCTATTCTATTTGTTTACATGTACTAAGCTCCAAATTATCTGTATGTGTATAATGGTGGATTATCATCACACCGGGACGCATGGCAGTTTAAGGCCTTATCGAGCCGTGAGTGGGGTTTAAACTAGAATGTTCAACGTAAACGTGTAGAATGGGGTCCATGGAGAAACCAGTATGCAATAATTTCTGTTTTTAATTAATTTTTAGTTAATTTTTGACACTTTTTGGGAACATTTTAGCGAAAAATAAGCAAAAAGGCAAAAAAGGCAAAAAACGGAGCAACGGCGGCGTAAGCGGCAGCGGCGTCAGCGTCAGCGTCATCGGAGCACTATATAAAGGGACGGGGGGTCCATTTGTTTCTTACTTTGAAAGCGACATCGTAAGTGACAAAGCGCCACTTGCTAAAGCATAAGCGTAAGCGTAAACCTGCCTCCCAGCGTAGACGCCAACGAGAGATCCTAGCGTAGATGCCTAAGATTAAACCCCAGCGTAGACGCGGAGTGGCCTTAGCGTAGACGCTGAAGAGTAAACCTGCGAGCGCCAACATAGACAGTTGTCCGGCGTAAACTTACATCGACAGCGTAGAAAATTCGAGATGGGCAAGGGGAAGGAAGTGAAGGGCTAGGGCAGGAAGGGTCTCGACCTGACCTTTGCAGAAGAGACGGAGGCTATGCTGCACGGCCTGCCCAGGCCAAAGATTCCATCATGGCCTGTGACGTCCCACAGGTAGGCTCTGATTCCTGCCTCTGTTGTTTCCGTGCTATTTTTTGTTTGTAGCGTAGACGGTCTCAATGTATACACCGAGCGTAGAAGGGTTTTCAGCATAAGGGTTTTTGGCGTATACGCCGAGCGTCACTGTGAAGCGTAGACAGCTTTTATTGGTAAAATGTTTGTCAGCGTAATTTATTTATCGTCGGCGTAACTTCTGTTTACGGCGTATACGCCGAGGGTTTGCTCGGCGTATACGCTATACGTGAATGAGTTCGGGCATTAGCGTAAAGCAGATTGTTGTCAACGTAGACGCTGAGCTGGTTGGCGTATACGCTAAGTTTTGAATTGCATTTTTACGCTGTGTTGGTCGACGTATACGCTCTATATACGGCGTATATGCTGAGTTTAAGATGTTATTTTACGCGATGTAGTCTCGCGAGCGTATACGCTCTATATGCGGCGTATACGCTGAGTTTAAGAGTTAGAAAATTTTCAATTTTTAAGCGTCGATCCATAATGTGATTTTCGTCTCTCGGGCTGTTTCGAAGCATGGCTGATTGATTGGAGTGTCGCGATTCGCTGCAGGGACAGCAAACGTTTCCTCATTGTCGTTGAACTCGTCAGGGTATTGACATGGGTTGGTCCCGTTGAGGATGGCGAGGTTCCTCCAAACCTAACTGTGGATGAAAACGGGGTTTGGTTCCGGGAAGGTGCATGTGAATTCTTGGCCTTCTTGTTAGATAATTTTGAAGTGGCTATGTGGTCGAATTTTGATGAAGTGACTGCGCGGAGTGTGGTTGATGCGATGCTGCCGGGGGCTGCCGAGGGTGTCATGGTTTTCATCGAAGACATTGACGACGGGCCATTTGTTAATGAGGATGGCACTACCCACGGGCCCAAGGCAACATGCCCGTTAACGCACATGTGGGCATTACTACCACGAGGGTTGGACTACCTCAATAATACATTATTCATAGCCGCCCGCACACATACTTTGTTCCAGAATCCTCCTGGAACGGTATACCGAATAGCCAGGTGGGACCATTTACATTTATCGCTTTCTTTTTGCCGTTTGATGTTGGTTTCTTGTTTGTTGACATGTATTCGTTTGCAGGCCGAAGACCAACCCAGACGGGACCCTGATTGAGGATGAAGGGATAGCCCTCGCTCGTACAGCTCTGGAAGCATTTATGATGGGCCCTAATCTTCGTGGGACTGTGTTGAAGCAAACGAAGGGTTCGATGGTCCACTTTCACAAGCAGTTCTCTAGAGCGTTTACGATGTGCAAGGCTTGTGGGTGGCTTCATGAAGACTGGACTGACAACGGGCCAATTTTCTCTCGTGATCTTAGCAACACGTCTAGATCTACCACTGACGGTAAATGATAACACTTCTTAGATATGTTAGTGGGTTCATCCAATTGCCTGGATTTAAGCTGATATAACAACTTTACATTGCTTTTATAGTTAATATACCTTCTAGTGAGGACCCGATGACCACCAGACGAACCAAGACGACTTTGTCAATGAAGTTCGGAGGGGTGGCTAAGGCCCACAAGTGGTTACGGAATCGTGCTCCTCCATCCCTCGCTCGTTGCCTAGATGATGCTAGGCTCATGGAGCTTTTTATGATGCTGAGTCCTGATATTTCCATTGGGGAGATGATCGGGACTGTAGACTCCTTCAATGAGTCTCTCACATACTACAACACCCGGATTAAGGGTGTGAAGGTAGTTTTCCGTCTGTCGCCCGAGTTCTTTTCGGACCTATTTGGCGTACCGGTGGATGGCCTGAATGTAGTATTAGACAGAACTCATAAAGAGCTCCAGATGATCCAGGAATTGGAAGACTGGCTAGGCGTAGCAAAGGGTACCAAGGGATTCCCGATGCAGGGGAAGGCGAAGATTGTAGAAGTGAACGAACTGTATCCCCTATTCAGAGCACGGGTATTTCCCAAAACGCTTTCCCAGGTGAGGTGCCTTGGGGTTGAGGCTGTTCATGTGATGCGAACTGTTTTGGAAATAGGGATGCGATATAACTGGGCAAAATTTTTATTGGCGGGCATGCACAAAGAGGTAGTGCGATTGCGCTCGAATGTCGAGGCACAATCCCATTTCACCTTTGCATTTTTCACCGGTTATCTTCGTCGTTTTGCCGAGTTCTTGGTAGTTCACGCAGATAACAAGTTTGTCCTGCGGGATCGGGGTCAACTATCCCACCCGTGGATCCATCACCTGTATGACACAGATAAATCCCAAGATGCACCCGAAGGTATTGATGAATCCGTTTCCATTACTACGGGGGGATCATCTGGCGGTTCAATCCACACACGTGATAGTGTGGGGTTGGAGCCAGATGAGCTGCCTTACACTGCTAGAAGGGCAGAACGGGTCATCAAGGAAACCGTCGGCCAAGCTAAAGCAAAGCTAAAGAGGCCTGAGCGCCTCGCTGAGGACGTTTCCGGTGTGAGCCAGCCACGCGTGAAGCGGATACGCTTCAAGATGCCTGGTGAGCGGAACTCGCCTGCTTATTACTTTAGCATTTTTATTCTATTTATAACTTTTGCCTCAATCACTTACGTGTCATTGATATATTTTTCCTTTGGCTTGATTTTTTAAAACAGTAAGGAAACAGGCTTTAGAGATGATCACGGAGGAGGAGGAAACCAATACGGGGAAAAACAACAAGGAGGAGCATACAGAAACAAGTCAAGGTTGCGGGATGGAGGAGTTAAGGGAGAAAACCACAGGAACTGAGCCGTTGGACGACCAAGGTAGTGTCGACCAAATGTTCCGCAGTTTTCTTCAAGGAGATTTGGATTTAGGCGCTCCCCCAGGGGATGACGAAGGGCACGGTACGTTTTTCCTTTTATCCTGTTTAGTTGTCCTTTTTTTGTGGGTTATATTTTTTGCTTATTCTTATGTGTTTTTTATTCTGTCCAGATGAAGGTAGCGAGACCAGAACAGTGCGCCTAGACGTACCGATGAGGACGGTTCCCCCTAAGAGGACCGTTGAGGTTAGTTCTTCTCATACCCGTGACTCACTTATTTGGTCAGAAATGCCAAGTAAGATGGATTTTATGGCTGGCATCGTGGAGGAAGTCATTGAACGGATCCAAGAAGCCCACCCTGATATAGGTATGAATCACTTAAAGCTTTAGAGCTTCGCATCTTGCTTGTATAGTTTTGACATTTGTATTTTTTTTTGGGTAGGTGCTAAACTGAGATGGGATCCCTCAGAAAGCGTTAGCATGGAAAGCCTAACCACACTCTCCCCCGAAGTGGAGCAAGTGCCAAGGCCTGTTTATGAAGGAGTTGCAGAAAGCCTTGCGCACCATGCTAAGTCATTATGGACTTGCAGGCGTTCCATTGAGCAGTTGTGGCTGCAAATATAAGCAAAAGAAAAGGAAGTCTCCGAATTGTCAGAGAACGTGACGATTTAAAGGCTCAATACGAGTTCGCCGCTGCTAGACTAAGTGGAGATCACTCTTGGCAAACATCGGAGATTACATACACCAGGTATTGGAACCTTTTGAATCGTCATGCATCACTGACTCGGAGAATGGCAGAACGCAAAGCTCAAATTGATCTCCTGAACCTTAAGTGTCAAGATTGGAAGGCGTTCACTTCTAAGGTTCGTAAGTGGGGTCAGGACGAGAAGAATCACAAACATTACTACAAGAAGTCGCTAAAAGAGGTGTCCATCGAAAAGCGCCAGCTAGAAATGTTTGTGGAGGGTTTAGGCTTGCGTTCGGCCTTCGATACTTTTGCACAGAATACAACTGTGGAAATGGAGTCGCCTACAAGGGTGATCACAACCGCATCTGGGGACGTGTCGGTTGGAGAATTTCCATTGAAATGTCCCACCTGGTCAGCTGTCGACAAAGGGAAGACTTTGGCAGACATTGACTTAGGCCTGGATGGGATGGACTGGGCCAGTGTTTCTGAGGAAGAAATCCTTCGTCGGCTGGAGTTCGTCTTAGGGGGATCTACTATGGTAAGCGTTTTGTTCTTATGGAGTTAATTCATTGGATAACGTTTAACATTTTGGCATTCTCTTATTCTTATGTTGGTTATTTGTTCTTAGGATGAAGGTGGTGATGATGCTCAGGAGGCGGGCCCCAGTGGAGCAAGGGCCCTTGACACTGGTGGATCTAGAGAGGACGACCCTCCCGCCTCGGATGTTTAGTGTTTTGATTTTTGAGTTTTTTTTGTTTTGTTGTTTGAGTCAGATTTATACGGAAAATGTAATTTGGAAATTCTGAAACGGATGAAAACAGTTGAAACTTGTACTTGAACAATGTTGTATGTAAGAAAGTTTTTGTTGATTTTAAATTTGGTTGCACACACGACACGATGTTAAGATGTTTTTGGATTTGCTTTTCTGTTTAAATGTAATGCGCTGAAATAATGATAAACGGTACGTAAAAAGGAAGACAGGGTATGTGCTAGTTTAAGGCCATTTCGGGCCTGATTTGCACTAGTTTAAAGCCATTTCGGGCCACTATGCGTAGTTTAAGGCCATTCCGGGCCCCATTGTAAACGAGCAATATTTTGGATAAAGCGGATAAGTTTCTTGGTGGACCGACCATTTCTGATCGTGGCTAGTTTTATGTCATTGCGAACGTGATAGTTTAACATCTTTCCGGACAAAGGGTGTTGTTTAATAATGTTCTTGGCTCTATTATAGTTTAATGTCATTTCGGACTGCATGCAGTTTAACATCGTTTCGGACGAACCGTAGTTTAACGTCGTTTCGAACGTACCGTAGTTTAACGTCGTTCCGGACGTACAGTAGTTACGTAGTTTTATTTTAATTGTTTTTTGATTTTCTTTATTTTTATGTCAAGGGGTGTATTGGCCGGTACGATTTTGTATTCTGCGTCTCCTTCGCTGATCACGTTGAATGGCAATTCAGTCCAGGAGACGTCCGATTGAATGTTTTCGGTATCGGTATTTTCAGGTGTTTCAGTGTCCGTCATTGTTTCCGTGTTGATTTCTTCATGAGACGATGTGTATAAAGTGTTAGATGCGGGTGTTTCAGTTTTAGGAGGCTCTTGTCCCGTGTTCGAAGATTTACCACCCACTAGTTGTGGCTCGTTTGCGTCATTTTGACTAGACTTCGCGAGTTCAACTTCGGAGCCTTGGTCGCTGTCCGTGTGCGATGAAATAATGGGAGTGACCGCTTCCCCATGTATGACGATTTCACCACCCTCATAGGGTAGGTGAATCTCCTGATGTATAGGGGAAGAAATGGCTCTCAGTTGGGCCAACCAGGGACTTCCTAATATCATGTTGAACCCTAGCATCTTATCGACAACCAAGAAGTCAGCGGATGTGGGGAACTGGTCTCCTGCTATGAAGTCTAAGGTTATCGTGCCTTTGACCAGTACATGTGACCCAGTGAATGACTTTAAACATGTTGTTGTCGTAGGTTTAATTAAGTCAGTAAACCCCAGTTGTTCAATGATGGGATGGGGTACAACGTTTGTGGCCGCCCCATCGTCTACATGGACTCTGTGTATTTTGAACTGGTTTACTTGTATTGTTATGAACATGGGGATTGTCGTTGTCTCCCCCGTCTTCTTGTCTACTTTGATGTTATCATCGTGGAAGCTCAAGGGTTTAGGGATGGCACCGTGAGATGGATACATTACGGCATGAATGGCTGGTTCGCTTGGAGGCAAGTCCTCACCGACCGGGATGGACGTTAGCATGCGTACGAGAGCTTCCCGATGAGTTTGGGATGTTAGGACCAAGTCTTATAAGCTTAATGATGTGTTTTTCTGTTTTAGTGCTTAGGTAACCTGTGTTAGGGCTGCTGCAAAATCTTTGCTGTTAGGAGCGCTCTTATCAATGATGACTGGGTCCATTGGACCCAACAGCTTTATTTCATGTCTTAGTGGCTTATCATCCTTGCTCTGTGCTGTAGTTTTAGATGGTTCATTTTGCTTTGATGACGGTTTACCCTGATTACCTGCATTTGGCTGATCGTTAGTCGGTGACATGGGTATGGAATTGAGTGGAGTAGGTTTGGATGGCCCCAGAGCCAATCGTTGGCACTCTTTCTCCAAGCGTTCACGCGTAAGCCTATCAGCTAAGCGTTCTCGCGTTTGGCGTGGAGGTGGAGCTGGTTTCGAGGCCTCAGATTGCCTTGGGATACGCACCACATATGGAGATGGGTGGGGTTGCGTTTGGTCAGTGGGAGGCATTTGAGCCGAAGGCTAGCCAAGGACCCTGACGACGTAGGGGAGAGGTTTGCCCCACGCCTGTGTGGTAGAGGTTTGATGATTGTTAGGACTTTCGGGTGTCCTAACAACATACGGGGTTGGTTTCGGTGGAGGTTGGACCTCTGTTGTTGCAACGGCAGGTGGTACTCGGACTACGAAGGGAGTAGGCCGAGTGTGAGGGATTAGTGGCTTTAAGGGTGTAGGTACGGTTGAAGGTATACGGACGACATAGGGCTACTGGGGGGCGCATGGTGATTGGGGTGTGGGTGTGGTCACGGCGGGAGGAATCCGCACTACGAATGGCCTATGAGACATTTCTTGTATGTTTTGAGGGTAGATGGTGTTAATGTTACTTGCCTCGGAATCATCATCAAAGTAGATCGTGCTAATCATGTTCGGGGCCTCTTGGGTGTTCAGGGGATCCTTGTACATCCCCATAGCCTGATTCTGCGGCTGGACCGGGTTAGCCTCATCAAAAGTGATTTTGCCGTCATCAATCATCCACTGGATATCCTGCTTCAGGGTGAAGCAGTAATCTGTTCCGTGCCCGTTGCGTTGATGGTAGTCGCAGAAGCGATCCATCCTAAAGCCTTTGGGTACGGGCAGCTCATCCGGGGTTGCTAAGCTTGGGTT
>MNCI01006207.1:49046-73006 GCA_015680685.1 Gnetum montanum
TTTTTATCTGCACAAATGCCTGATTAAGATCACGCGTGTTAAGGTAATATAATTTGGACTTGAAGAAATCGTTGACAGCCCCCTTGAAAATTGTAAGCAGATAAGTTGGAGAGATTAGTTCGTGTAGCTCGTTGAGAGCGGCACTCCATCTCTGAATAAACTTTTGTACAGGTTCAAGCAGTGCTTCCTTGACCTGTATAAGGCTGTCCAGCGTGGCCTCGGGTTTCAAGTTGTACTTGAACCAGGTCACAAACTAGCGTAAAAGATCCTCCAAGGAAAAGATAGAGTTCCTGGGCAGGGCTCGGTACCAGTCAAGTGCTCTCCCTGCGAGCGACATGGGGAATACTCGTAGTATGGAGTGGGGCCATGCCTGGAGCAACGCGCACTCTAGTCTAAATGTTATGAGATGTGCATCGGGATCTGTCTCCCCATTGTACTTGGTCAATGTGGACAAGGAAACACCTTTAGGTAAGGTTAGAGGTGGGACTGAAGAGCTGATGGGGTCATCGTTGTAGAAATCCACTACCTTCAGCTCTCCGTCAGCGGCTGTTTTGAGGCGCTTCACCTCGTCAGTGAGCTCCTGCATTAGTTTTTTGGCATCCGCCCAGTCTTGGGCGCTTGGTGATGCTGCAGCTTGGGGTTGTGGTATGTTATACAAGTTAGATTATTGTATGGTGGGCTAAAAGATCGACAGCTGCGCAGGTGGTGGTTGTGCTTGTGGAAAGGTTACGGTGGGTTGCACTACAGATGGGACATTGTAGGGAAAATGTTGTGGCTGTTGTTGCTACAGCTGGGGCTGTGCTTGGGGAATATTAGTTGGTGGGATTATGTGGGGTGGTGCATGGTGATGGGGAATTTGGTGTGATGACACTCCCCTCGCTGGCCATTGTCCCGCCACATTGTGCGCGGGGACTCCCTGTTGGGTCACGGCTGTTTGGGGAACTGTATGCGTTTGGATGTGCGGTATGAAGTGAGCGGATGTAGATGCCGAGATCACATGTGGCATCCCTATTACGCGGGGTGGGAACGTTACACCTGTGTTGTCGTGAGGAGGCGGTGCTCGTGAGGATGAGCTCGCAGCTGCACTAGGGATAAGTGTGAGAGGGAAGATGTTGGATTGGTGATCACTCGAGAGAGGAATATGCACGAGTGCTGCTGTTTTCGGTGGTGGCGCTTGAGCCTGGGTGAATCTAAGGTGTCATACGGTTAGGATCTCCCCTGTCTCAGGATGGAAAATGGGATTAACCTGTACTTGCGGGCTTAGGGTATGGTAGGAGTCTTCGTGCTCGGATTGAGCGGCGAAGTCATCCTCCTCCTCTGGTTGAGGCTCTAGTGCGGGCTGGTCTAACGACTGGCGCCTGTGGAGGAGGAGCTGTGTGATGAGTTCCGAATATTGTTCAAGGACGGGGATTACATCATATGGGGAAGGGGTGAACTCGTATCCTCCCCTGTAGAAGAGTTCGAACTGCCTCTTCACTTCCATTTCAGCTCGGTCAATGGCCAGGCCAGCTTGTATTTTAATACATATAAAATTATACTGGTCCTGGGTGATTATGTTGGAGGCTGGATCTCTCCCCTGTAACCTTAGGGATCGACGGGGCCCCGCTGTGGGTTGCATTCCCAGGTGCTGTGCGATGGGTTGTTGGACGGTTGTGATGTCCATGATGTCTGTTACGTGAGCCATTACACCGGTAGTGTTCACAGGGTTCATGATGAATTGTTAAGGGGTATGATAGTCTGAAGTGAAATTGGCGTATTGCACAGCGTACAGCGTATACACTTTAGCTGACGGCATATGACAGCATATACGTTAGCGTAGGCGTTGAGCGTAGACGAGTCTACGGCGTAAGTGGCTCAGCGTATACGCCAGACAGTGTACAGCGTAAAGGTACAGCATAAAAAAGGGTGCAGCGTAAGAAAGACAGCGTAAGACAAGGCTCAGCGTAAAAGTAATGAGCGTAAAACAAGCTCGATGTAAAACAGGTCACAGCGTAAACCAGTTGCAGCGTGAAAACAGGGGAGCGTAAAAAACAAGGGAGTGTAAACTAGACTCAGCGTAAATAAGGTTCAGCGTAAACGAGGCTCAGTAAACAATGCAAGGCGTAAACAATGCACAGTGTAAAAGCAAAGCTCAGCGTAAACAAGGTAGGGCGTAAACAATACAAAGCGTAAACGATGCATAGTGTAAAAGCAAAGCTCAGTGTAAAAACAAGGCAGCGTATGATTTTCAGAGGGAATTTTTACGAGGGGGCGTAAATACTGAATAGCGTAGATGCTGGACAGTTACAGGCTGGGGTTTTAGGCTGGGCAGCGTAACCACTGACGGGTTTCAGCAGGGAGCGGCGTGCAGTTGGCGGCGTAGATGCTTAACAGCGTAAACGCTGGAAAATTTGCAGATAAGGTTTTAGGAGGCCCTCCTTCTAGCACCAATTTATGTACCGCCTGAAATCATCGATCTTCGGCTGGAAAGAAAACGGAGGCCGCAGGATCGCAGGACGAGTACAGAAGATCCTGCCTTCACCTGAGGGCGAGCTGGAATGCATGAAGGTAGAGTACCTTGGGTGGTCCGCACGCGGATCAGACAAGGATTTCCCTGCGCGTACGCAAAATGCTATACGATGGGTTATGCGTAAACAGTGTGGCAAGTGTGAATTAAGCGTAAACAGCGTAAAACAGATAGACACAGAGCGTAAGCGTAAACAGGCGTAAGCAATGCGTGGACCAAATTGACGTAAAACTGTAAAAGAACTTATGCAGCAAATGTAAACAATGGTATTACAGAGTCAAAGTACAGTGCACCGGTCTAACGCAGTCGTGTGGGAACACAAGGCAGACGAAAAGCCCCGGCGTATACAGGGATGACTCAGCTGGTTTGCAAGGCGAGCGGAGCGTAGAGACTGTATCTGCAGCGTACAGGGCTTCCTAGCATAAGAGGGTTTCAGCTCTTTTGCGCAGCGTAAATGTTCTCTGGTGTGCTCCGGGATTTTGCCAACCGACCTCGGTGAAGTGGGAAATCGAGGTTTATATACAGGTTGTTACGCTAGACTCGAGTTGGGCGACATGTGGTGTGTTGACCGGGTGCACAGACTTTACAGAAATACAATATTTTACATCTGTTGGGCGTATACGCCATATCAAGTCGACGTATACGCTGGGCGTATACGCTGGAGGTGTTGGGCGTGAACTGGGGTGAAGATGCTGAGTGCTGGGCGTATACACTGACGGATGCTGGGCGTATACGCTGACGGATGCTGGGCGTATACGCTGGAGGTGTTGGGCGTGAACTGGGGTGAAGATGCTGAGTGCTGGGCGTATACGCTGACGGATGCTGGGCGTATACGCTGGTGGATGCAGGGCGTATATGCTGGCGGATGCGGGCGTATATGCTAGCAGATGCAGGGCGTATACGCTGGGCGTATACGCTGGGCGTATACGCCAAAGGATGCCCACTTGCTTCAATTCTTGCTCTTTGGTGTTATCTTTATGCCGTCATTGGAGATTTTATCGTTGAGCGCATGCATCTGCAGTACCTGGGCATACACGCTGGAGTGCTGGGCGTATACACTGTAGAGTGAGGCGTATACGCTGTAGGTGTGAACTTGGGCGTATACGCCAAGCGTATACGCTGGCACAGTATACTTAGTAAAAAAATAAGCATTTCAAGTCCCAACACTGCCACGTATGACTTCTTATGTAGCCGAGGTCGTCCGTGAGTCTCAAGGTCCTTCTTGGTGTTGGGCAAGTACTAAGCTCCGAATTTTGTGGTGTTTCAAGCACCTCTAGTAAGGATGGGACATCCCATAGAATGAGGGGGCTTGTAAGGCCTAAGACCTTCTCAATAGTTAACAAAAATCTATCCAGGGATGATTGGAAGAATTACAAAATTCATGATGAGTCTTCCAGTTCTTTCTCTTCCTTTGCTCCTTCAACGTCAAGTCATGACATGGATGATCATCTTTCAAGGGGTCAACGTAGAAATAAAATTCGAGCCCATGGGCAAAGTCAGAAACGCCAACATGAACGAAGACAACATCATCCCAACTCTTAAATTCATAACCTACCTAGTGACAATGAGCCCCTACTGGCCACTAATAGCCTAATGCATATACAGGAGGCTATTCAAATAACCTGTAGGCATCGCAAGGAAAGTTGTCTACCTAGGTTTCATTTAAATAACTTTCCCAATTTTTCAGGAGGCTATGATTTAGATTTACAACATCATTTACAAGCCTTCTACGATGCCTATGTATGGAACAATATTGATAATGGGTGGCAAAAAATTAAGCTCTTTCCTACGATACTCGTTGGCCAAGCAAAAGTACAGTATAGGTCCTTAAGACCACAATCAATTCGACATTGGCTGATAATGGTAGAACTCTTCAATGAAAGATAGCAAACCTATGCAATAGTGTCAACCTTGAGGAGAAAATCCAATAATGGAAACAAGGGCAGCATGAACCCTTGGACATGGCCTTAGAAAGATACTATTCATTGTAAAACAATTGCCTAGGCCATGGATTCTCCAAGGAAAGGCTAATGTACCACATCATGGATGGGCTCCATAATGAAACAAGGGAGACCCTAGGGATGTATGCCCTAATTCAACTATATGAGCTACAGACCCACCAACTCCAAGAGCTTATCCAATGGGTAGCAAAAGAAGAAGGAGAAATAGAGAAATGGAAGAATGTTGAAAGTTCTCAACAAGACCAAAAGCTCAACTTAGCAAGGGTCCATGATCATGAAGAGGAAAAATCAACTTACTTCAAGGAGGTGGAATCATCTTTGCCAATCCTACAATCACTAGATGAAATTTAGGCAAAGATCAATAAGATGATGGATTGGGTACATGAAAGATGCAGAGAATATGCCAACATTATTAGAGGAAGAACCATGATGAACCAAGAAATAGGACAAAACACCACTAGACAATCGGAAAGAAGGGTTGAAGAGAATAAGGATAAGAACTCAACTGCGAATCATACGTATCAATGTAATATTTTCCTATACAATCACCCCAAAGGCAAATGTCAAATCTTGTCACATTTACATGAGCATTAGGAAGGAATGTTACATCTAGATTTCATATAGAAATACCACATTCACCCATAGTGGCAAAAATCCCAATCGTAGGGGAGGCTACCATTAGACTGGTCACATCCTTCCTACCATCTAAACCCAAGCGCTTATTATGTTCATCATCTTGTTTCCCCGACTAGGTCAACATCTTCTATTTCACTACATTGTTATCACTCTCTTGAGTACTATCAACCCATGTCCTCTCCAAAAAGATCACCACCTCATGTTTCGTACACTTCTCTTCACCCTTAATATTCTCATCATTCACCTCCTTCTACATCACCACTAGTTGTGCTATAAGTTTTTGCACCACAACATCAACCCACGAATGTTACTTGTGCTACTATTATCAACAGTAGTGGAAACCCTCCACAACATCGAAAGCATCCTTTCTTTAGGCATGATCATAGAAAGAGACATCACAGTTCCAAAACCACTACATCCTCCAACTCAGCACAAGTTCAATGTTGTGATGCATCTGCCTCCTCAAACTCAATGCCTCCTGTTACTCTATCTAGGTCACCAATCAACACTTCAACAACCATGCAGCCTAATGAATATAGCCACATAGGGAAACATATTGATCCTTGCATACCATCTTATGGTCACGGGCGCCATAGTGGGTCAACTCCTTATCAATTAACCACATCTTATAGCTTGCCCCACTATGTCAACTTTAATCAAGTGTGTAAATCTCAATTTGGGTACATTCTAACTGAAACACCCCAAAATTCAAAGACATCCTTGCTTCACTAGGTCTTTGCAAATCACGCAGCATCACAGCAACTCTTCAGGAGATGGATGCTCTGATTTTCAGATTATCTGCTTCAACAAGTTTTCTAAGTTAAGGAGTCTTGCTACGCTACGCTACGCCGTCTAACGTAGCAAACATCAGAAGATGTTTGTAGAAGCACAGTGCTACACTATGTTCTGCTACGCAGTGTAGCGCAACGTAGCAAAAGCTAGACAGTCAACCCCCTTCGCTCGACTTCAAGTCCTTCAACAATGTCTCCTTCCATCAGAAAGTGATGAACTTGGCCAAAATTAGGTCATGTTTGCTGCTATGCTATGCTAAGCTACATGGCGCAGTGAGGCGTGGCAATTCTACGAAAGTGACAGAAGGCATCTCAAAGGGTGGGATCAGCAAGTTCGCAAGCTTCGCAATGCAAAAGGCAAAGTTTACAGATTGGCAACGTTTTTTGCGACTAAGGATAGCTACTACGCTATGATACGCTACGTAACGTAGCATAGTGTAGCAAATCTGCGACCAACAATCACAACACTATGAAGGTTCCCAACACATGCAGTGGGACACAACACAAATTTTTGCTTCAAACTGACAGTTACGCTATCCTACGCTGCGTAGTGTAGCACAGCATGACGAGATGCTATGCCATGCCAAACATGCTACGCTACAAATCATAGCAAAGTGGTGAGCAATTACGTGACATTAGTGCACCTCACCTAATTCCACCGTTGCTTTGACAGTGCAATTACAGCATGGTAGGCTCGTAATTACGACGTGGTAGACTCACCCAACAGTCATGCAGGCCCACGCAGCATGGATAGGTCAACATAAGCCCAGGTCACGTGGCATCGAAACTGCATCTTTCGCATGCCCTTAGCCCTATAAATATCCCAATGACCATCAAGGTCCAGGTTCTGGTTTTTTCAGTAATCTAGTCGGCTAACAATTTTGTTGGCTGACAAGCAAAAGCTAGCATTGTAACCTTAAGCATTGTAAGCTTCCTATTTTAACATTGTAAACAGTTAGCATTTTCAGTTGGCATTCTATTGTGTTCTTTTCTACCACCTTGGTAGCACTTTACATTGTTAACGCCTGAGTCCACGTTCAAGCACACAGCTGTCTCGCTCTACACATCTTGGTTACTCTTGGGATCCCTACGCTTCCCAACGCTGTGCAACCGATCATATCCATCTTGACAAAGCGAAGTCGTAGCTCCAAAGTGATGCATTTTTCTAACTACATTTTACTTTGCCTCTTGCTTATCATTTGCATGTTACACTATTTTTTGTCTCTTTTACATTCAAGCATTACTTCGCGATATTAATCTCATTTTCAAATCACACGTTGCAAAAGATTATATTAACACCGACTAAGTTCCTATCTGATCGACTAGCCCATTCAGGGTGCCCCATTTCCATTCCATCCAGCACAACCCTCCCACGGAAATGGAGTTCACACTATCACCAGCCAACAGCCCATTGGCATTTTTCCAGCCATCGATGTTTTCGGTTGCTACAGTTTCTCTGGCACTAGAAGGAGGGCTTTTGGTGCCCTTTCTGTGTGTCATGGTAGTCTTGTAAACCTTTTACACCCTGATATGCATTGGCGTAAACTTGACACTCGTCTGTGGTTGTTTACGTGTCGTATAGTGCAGATCGGTTGCCTCGACGATTCCTCGAGAGCCCTATAGGACATAAAGCCTCCAGTTGCCAACTGACTTGCCTATCCTACGGTAGTCTTGCATGCATTCTGTACCCTATCATGCACTAGCGTAAATGTGACACCCTTTTGTAATTGTTTATGCATTTTATGGTACAGGTCGGTCACCTCGACAGTTCCTCAAGAGACCTACAAGACATAAAGCCTTTTTTTTATTGCTTCCCGATTCCTTTGTTTTCTCTCCTTCACAAAACTCTTTAGCTTTCCGATTTCTTTGCTTTTTTCCATTTGCAAAATAGTCTAGCTTAGTAACAATGGCTTCCACAACTACTACTTCTAATACCTTCAACGTTGAAGTTCCCATCACTGTTCAAGACACCACTGGTGCGGAACAACTGCTGAACCCAATGCTGGAAACATGTCGATCCCTCAGGATCCAAAACCGAGTACCTGAAGGCTTGGCCTAGCAACATGAGTACTATAACTTCCTTTGTGCAAAGGTTTAGGTAAACCTGTCTTTGGATGTACATGAATGTAAGGGAAAACGTAGCTTCGAGTTCGCTTACTACGACGGGAAGGAGTTTGTTCCCACTCCTAGTGTTTCCATACCTTTGACATAGACAAACCAAAGGCTTCTAGACCAACTAATCCAGTTGGCTAGACTTAGGGAGCAACAAGATACAACGTCTAACCAGGATGATTCCTTCCAAGACAAACAAGAGGAATGCGATTCCCAATCTAACAAGGGAGGTCAAACCAACCCCGTTCCTATCCCTCCTACCCAGTCCTTCTGGGCCAATCCGTTATCTATCACTGCTCCCTTTGCGATCACGCCTACGCTCCCACAGCCTACAACTACAACCGTAATGGGTAGCCATGTCAGCTTCCTGACGTATCAACGTCCTTATTCCCCTATTTCATTAGCAATAACTATGCCTCTGCAAACTATTCATCAGTCCATTCTTATAACACTTGACACAACAATCATGGCTACCCTGTCGCATGTTCATACTGTACCTACTTCATAGTTGTACGCAACTTCCATTTCAATTTCTATAATAATGTTTGTTCCACCCACTACAGTGGGCCCAGGCCCGTCCACATGGTGGATCCCATTCACTTTTTTGCCTATTCCACAACCATCACAGATGTCTCATTATGTTCGCCCTCAGACCTACCAAACCCCGTAAACGGTACAACCCAACACGGTGCTATCGTCTGTTCCGCTGGCTACACAAGCAATCTATCCAACAACTTAAACCGTGGCTGCTGCTTTGACAACACCACCTGCTGGGTGGTGGACAGCACAAGTAGCACCTTTCGCGGGGGCTATCCCAACGGTACCGCTGATGGGTCATGCCACCACCCCCGCCATTCCTCAAGTAGGAACTGCCTCAGTAGTTCCCTAACCACCCACAACGTCGCAGGGTTTGGATCAAGTGTTCCAGCTTATCCAAACCCTCACCGAGGAAATACAACATCTGAAAGCTATTGGGTCTGACACGGTACAAGTCATGGACTTTTACCAAGACGACCCCATCAGCCCTGCAATCCTTGCTCTGATGTTACCCCAGGGATGTCTCTCCCACACTTCACGAAATACGATGGGGAGGGAGATCCCAATGCACATCTTGTTACCTTTAGGTCTGAGTCTCTCTTGTTGTAACAATGGCCACACACAATTCTTCATGTTTTTTCCATGTCCCTAGCCGGGAGAGCCTTGGATTGCTATTGCGCACTACCACGCTCATCCATTTCAACTCCAGAAGAGCTTCTGACCTAGTTCATGACGTGCTTCAAGTACAACTTGAAGGTGGAAATCATGCTGGACCAGTTGATGAGCGTAAAGCAAGAGCCTCTAGAACTAGTCCAGAAATTCATCCATCATTGGAGCGTAATCCTTAACAAAATCCACAAGCCCATCGTGGAGGCCCACTTGTTGGCTATCTTTAAGGATGCAGTGAATGACTTTATCAAGTCTAAACTGTACTACCTTGCCCCTCGCACTCTTAGTTAAGCCTTTGCTCAGACTAAGAGTATACAGGACGCAACCGAGGCAAGCAAAGACTCGGCCTACATTGCCTACAAAAACACCTTCACAAAGAAGGACAAGGGTAAGGCCCCAGCGAGCACAGTGGCTACTGTGGCAACCGAGGCCAAGCCTAGACCTAGTAACAATGGTAACAAGGGAAACAAGAAATCGACCGTACCCACAGCTAACCCCATGCCCAAGTAGGGCAACACACCACAATCTCCAGTTCCCGCACCTGAGACATCTACGCAACCCAAACCGAACTTTGAATGTAAAGATCATTCAAAGTACACCCCACTACCTCTCAAGCCTTTAGAACTTCTGAAGTAGCTATTGGCAGCAAGGCACATGTAATACAAGCAAATGTTAGAAGAAGTAATCAGGAGACATCAACGCTATTGCGAGCTCCTTAGGAACCCCTCTTTGGCCCTACCCAATGAGCCCTCAGTTCCTAAGAGTTTCTGGCTGGACAGGTTTTGTGACTACCACTAACAGTGTGGTCACAATATAGATTACTATCTGGCATTGCAGGATAACATCCAGAGATTTATTAATCAAGGAAAACTAGTGTTGGACAAAAGCAACCCAGTACGCCCTAAGAACCAATCTATGCATGTCTTCACAGACCCCCTCAACGCCAACAATACTAGTTACATCATCAACGTCATCGGTATTGAAAGTGATCCTAGGCCACCCCAGCAGCCATAAGTGGTCCGTGTGCCTCAGCGTAGTGTACTAGCACCACTAGCGGCTGGCTGAAGCTCGTAATAGTCGTTCGTCCTGAGAGTCCCTCCCCGAGCATCCATCTCTGCACCACTTGTTAGTGAAACCGTGCCACCCCGCACATTAACACCATTAGCTCCTTTCATCGTTAGGGGGCCAACTCCTTTGACAACCCCCGCCCCGCACAAGATAGCTGAACAACCTTCCCATCCTAAAAAACGAGAAGTGCTTTTTGTGGGTGAGGTGTCGAAGGGAAATACCACCCAAGGCATTCCCAAGCCTAAATCTTTGCCCCCTACACCTACACCTTCATCACCAAAGACGAACATTGCTATAACCGCATAGTTCGTGCTGCCCTACCAAAAAGGGTCTGAACCTAGATCCGAAGTTGCCCCTCCTCGGGAAATTCATCTTGTGGGACGAATCAAAAGAGAGGAAAGTGATAAACAAGGGGGTGGCTAAGACCTTTTGGATGCTCTCACTCAGGTCAAGCAGGCTCTAAAATAGAAAAACACTACACTGAACTTGTATGACCTAATCATGACTTCTGTTCCCCACTACGAGGCTCTAATCCACATGTTGATAGCAATTCCGGTCAACGAAGATATGCCAGTAGAAGAGGAAGCGATCCACTCGATCATGCTTCCCTCTACACCCGTAGAGCCTGAGCCATACCAATTGACTTTCAGTGATGATGCCATTAGGGAAGACCCTGAGAGGGGTCAGGTGACCATGGCATCCCTTTTCATCACAATTCAGATCAGCCAACACCGGATCCGAAGTGTACAAGTTGATGATGGGGTTGCCACGAACATCATCCTCTTCCCTATTGTAGACAAGTTGGGCTTGGTCAACCAGATCAATCCCACAACGATGTCATGCCTAAGGTCGTTCAATGGGGCACGCGTCCTAGTGAAAGGCACAGTCTACATAGACTTCGTAGCAGGGGACCAATTCCCCACAAACGCAATGTTCATCATGGTCGAGGAAATGCCCAAGTTTAACCTAATCTTGGGGAGATCATAGTTAGCACAACTTAGGGTTGTCTCCTTACCTATACATCAGGAAATCCACCTACCATACGCGGGTAGGGAGGTGGTGATCCATGGTGATGAAGTAGTAGCCCTAAGTTGTGCTATTAGTAACGTAGACATGGAGCAGGGTTTAGAGGTCGTAACCTTTGAGAATGAAATGCCTACTTATGTACACATTAACCATCCAACAGGAGAATCAGCTCAGCAAGCCAGTCTCCAAAGTAAAAGCGTATGGATTGAGTTTCCCTTACAAGCGAGGGATAATGATGCGGACGAGGTTCCTGGCAAAACATCTCGGCATTACGTTCTGCTCAACCCACGATGGGTTAAGAGGCAGCTACGCATAGCGTAGCAACCACACTGCTTCCTGCCCAATTGCCATCCCTTGTACATTCACTTCTTTTTGCTTTGTTAACATACCATCCTTTTGGCATGCTACGTTATGGCTCGAAATGGCCTAAAACTATGCTACGTTATGGCTTTAAATGGCCTAAAACTAGCAATGGCCCGAAATGGCCTAAAACTAGCACATGAAAGAATGAACATTTTACACAAAACGTAACACATAGACAATGAACAAGTTAATGCAGAATCAATTTCTTTTTCGAAATTCTCTTCTTTATTCAAAAATTTTACCTTTTAGAAAATTTTTGCAAAGAATCATTATAGAATTTCAAAATTCAAAAAAAAATCCCATGCTATCATGGGTTGTCCCTATTTACATCATTTTCGCCATGCATTTCTACATCATCACCTTTTGCATCGCTTTCCCCTACATTATCCTCTGCCGATTCTTCATTCCCTCCCTCCACGGGCCCTACACCCTCATCTGGAGCCTGCATCGTAGGAATGAAGTGGTTAGCTAAAGCAATGCATGTAGCTTACAACAGAGCATAAGCACTAATACAGTAGAAAGCAACTAACCTAAGAAGGGCCTACGTCCGTCTCAAAGGGTATCTGGTCCAAATCGAGCCCGAGGCGGTGCCAAACCTCCTCTACTGTGATATCCACCCAATGCCTATTGCTTGGTTCAGCGTCTACAGCAGCTCTCTCCCTTTTGGCAATTGTCCACCTGGGTGGTCCCGGAGAAAAGGAGACAATTGTGGTCTCTCCTGTGGAAAGGTCCACTTTTAGGTTAGGAGATTCTATAACCTTTACCTACTCTTTGAACTTGGCGTAGACCTTAGAAGCGTCAATGGCATTTACGAATGCTCTATATGTAAATGCCTCCATAGTAGCGTCCCTATACAACTTACAATGGGTGGCATTTTCCAATTTATACATGTGCTTGTGGTTTTTCTGAGACTACCCCCATTCGTAACCCTTGATGCTAAAGTCCTTCAAATCTTGACACTTCTATGCCAACAAGTCCATTTTCATATGCTATTCTATTATTTTGCGGGTGGCTTTGATGTTTTGACTCGCGACTGTCTAAAACCTAGCGTAATATATCATAGTCATGCACCAGTCCTCATTGTTAGTGTCACGACCTATGAGGAACTCTTTCCTCGACTTGAGATCCTTCACCTCAGTGCTCAAGTCAGCATCCCTTTGCTCAGCTTTCTGGACTCGTTTCCACATGTCCTCATTGATGCACTTATACTCCCATAAGGAGCATGCTGAGTGCAAAGCGCATTTGCAAACCTCGTCGTATGTGTCATGAGACACCTTGGTCACTTCAGGCGGGAATGTAGGCACAACACTGACTTTCAAAGGCCGTGTCGTGTCCCATTTAAGCCGAGAGGCTGCCATGACACAAAGAGCGTAGCAACCACATTAGCATAGCAAGATTAGCAAACTCAAGAAACTCTAGCATAGCAACATGAGAGCACTTGACACTACTACTTACCTTCGTCAGGGTCCACCTGCTGAAGGTGACTGATCATGTCGTCAATGATTCCTTGCATGTACGCAAGCTTATTAGGGATCTTGGCCCATGATTCCATATGAGTCAAAGGGGATCCTGCAATATCAACAGTAGCGCCTATTACACAACTAAACATATCAACAATGACTGAAATGGACTACGACATGGCAAACACATTGCCAAACTCATTAGCGTCTGATTGCAGTCAACCTTCTTGCTTATGCAAGATGATGGTGGTAGCCTTGGTAGAAGTCCTTGCCAAGTCTGTACGAGCCTCTTCTTCATGCACTAGCACCTTTCCTTTTAGGAGACCAACATCTTTCTTATTCAACGGAGGCCCCTCTTCATTAGTAGGAGGATTCTCCCTAATAACAAGGGTTCCTACCTTAGCGACAAGGGTTCTTCCCTTCTGAACTGGGGCCCTTTCTTTCGAGATTGGGGCCTCCGTGTCTCTATTCGTCGCCCCCGTCTTAGGGGCCGACACCTCTTCATTGCCTTCTTCTTCTTCTTCTGTTAGTCAAAGAACATGTTTGCATTAGTCTTAAACAAGTTTTCTCAAAATAGATGCTATGCTATGCTACGTCGCCTAGCGTAGCATAGCATGGCAGACAGTAACAAGGTAGGCATTAAAAAAAAGCGTTTACCAATGGGGGGTTGCATCTTCTGCAGCTTAAGCTGCAACCACCGCCCATCCTCTTCCTCCGTGCGAAAGGTCTCCTTAGCTGGAGGAGGCCTCTTCCGCTGCAACTTTTTAGGCACAATGTTGGCTATAAGATGTTCCCCCCATGACACACTACAGGCTATAGCATGGGGTGTCTCCCCTACATTGTCTAGACCACAAAAGTTACGGGCCACTCGGTCCTTAGTCATTATAAAGAGTGACTCCCCAATTATTTCTGGGGGATCTTAGGCTCGGATGATCTGGAGGATCTAGAAAATCCACGATCTAAAAATCTGGTTGCGATTTTGCATGACCCAGGCTCCATTCTCGTGAACCACCAGAAACTCCACGAAACGCTTCAAACAGGCTATGTAGAAGGCGTAATGAATGTTGGAGTGGGACTCTAACTTCTTATGGAGTCCCAAGATTTTGGCCTGCAAGCCTTTACATAGAAACCTAGCCCAATTGTAGTGAGCCCCCTCTTCCATGATCTCACGCATTATCCAGGCCTGCTCAATCCCTAGGACCTTCCCTTGAGTAAGCAGCTAGGGAAATGCATGAGCACAGAAGACAAGGTAGATCTCCTTGGCGGGCTTGACTTTAAGCTTCTCCATGGGGAGCCCCTTTCGCTCCTTGGCAATCCCTAACCACTCCTGAATGTCCTTCTTCTGAAGGGTCAACTCCTTCTTACCCTTCAACCCTATAAGGATGCCATTGGTAGGGACACTAAACAGGTCCGTAAACAGCTGGTCATTAATTTCAATGACCACCCGCATGCCTTGTATGCGCTTACGGAAGTGGCCCGCCTTGTCAAAAAAAGAGTTGATCAGGGAGAGCATCTTGGCTGCAAGAATGCTCAGATTCGGGTCCAGGAATAGATCCAAAAGCTCAGCCTCTTGGATGTTCTAGACCAAGGAGTCTGAGACCATACCATTTATCTAGCGTTGGCTTGCATCTACTTCACCATATTTGAAGTAGATGTTTGCCCCCTGTGTCTCGACGGTTATCATTGTCACCTCCTGGGGCTTCTTCACCCCTATAATAGTTTTCGCAAAAATGTTTAGCATAAAAATGCAAAAAATCCAAAGATTTCAAAGGCACTTAAGCATGCAACACTTACTGCTTAGCCTACTGCGTCTGTACGATAACGGGAATGGCGAAAGGTCAACTAGAACTTGTTTAACTATGATTGGTTTAAAGGGTTCTGCCCACTCCTCATCCAGCCAACCAGACCCCTTGCACTGATCGTAGGGAATGGGGTATAGGTATGAGTAGGTGCAGTATTCACCCCTACATTGACCAATCACACCCGGCAGCAAGTTCTTAGTAGAAGAGAACTCCTGTAGGGCTATCTGTGCTATAGCCAGCAGACCTAGTCGGTCGTGAACCCCATCCTTGTTGATGAAGAACCTGGTAACAAACACATACTATTAGCATTTGGCCAATATGGCCAGCGTCATACAACACGGTGGAACAAGGCTGCTAAACTCACCTGCCAACACAGTAGACAGTTCCCTGTGGGTTTTGGAAGCACGTTGCCATATAACATGCAATAAAGAATGTGTTGTAACGATGGTAGCAGCTATACTCAGGCATATCCCAGATCCAGGCCAAATGCCTTAACCCTGTGGGCCGTTGACTAGATCCTTCTCCTTGCCTACTCATGATTGCCTCATCTATCAGAAACCTCAGGATGCCCCGACTTGCCCCAGGCAATATGGCTTCGATTATGACTGCTGCCTCCCCCTCCTCTAGGGATGACCCAACGATCACACTGAAGTAATCGAGGAGGTATTGTAGGAAGTCCTGTGCCTCTTTCCTAAACCAGACCCCCTGCTCTCCCACACGTATCTGGGGAGGAGGAGCATTGGCCATGGGTCTACTTGCGTGACACAGGACCCTGGCAATTTCCAAGACAATCAGCATTGGCCTTAGCCCCATTCTGCATAACACAACCAGCAAGTATTAGCATCATGTCTAAGTGTAATACACATGCAATGTAGCAAATACCTAGCAGTCCACACATATAGTGTAGCATAACCCTCTTCCCGCGCATAGCGTAGCAAGAACATGAAAGCGCTAGCATAGCGAACATATCCTAGCATAGCAATAGAGCAATTAACCCTAACAGGGTGATTAACAATACACCCCTACAAAACATGTGTCGCACTATCACATCACGCATGGCCCAACCCTCCTCAGGGTCCTACGTCACGCCATTCGAAAGCTAAGTAACTTAAACTACCCAAAACCCCACGGTTATGACAACCGCGGTGGTGGTGGTTTAAGCCACCTTGCATGCAATGATGACATAATGTTTATGCACTTGCTACGGCCAAAACAGAAATAGTAGCGATGCAAAGGCCAAAACAATGTGATGATAGAAAACACAAGTGGCTAATACTAGGATGCAAAACAAAAGCAGAGAACAACAAAAGAAAAAAATAATAACAGAATCACGGAAAAAAAGAGGAAGCATAGTAACCTACTGGGTCAATGGCGTGTCCTTCCACACTACGACGCACGCTTGTGTCATGTGCCCTAGGGTTTTCTTTACCTCCTTGACCTTTGCAAGCACCAAATTTGTGCTTTCCTTCTTTGGAGCCATTATCCTGCTTGCAAATTTTCCCTCGTCGCTATGCAAAAAATTTCCTTGCTCGTTGTAAGCACAATCGCTCTACGCTCTGAAATTGCTTTGTGCTCCAAATATGGGCTCTATGCTCTTATAGTGAAAATGGCAAGCTTACCAGGGTTTAATCCCTATTTATGGCCGTAATGGTAAAAAGGGGAGACTCTCCACTCTCTCTCTCTGTTTAATGCGGTGTGCATCGTACAGCGTAGCATGCTCGCCACGACATCGTAGCATTGTTGGTATTAAAATCTTGACACGCTCCAAGCTAACTGCTCACTTTTTTGAAAAACAAAAAAATTATACTTTCGATTATCCCGGTCTGGAAAGACCCTAAACTAGCAATTGTAGCATAGTTGTGCTTTTATTGGTCCAAAAAGACCTTAAACTAGCATTTTTGATCTGCTATACATTTGCAGTCTGCAATGACGCTAAACTAGCACTTCACGCTTTTGCATTGGCAGTTCTTCATTTCTTAGTAGTTTCACATTCTCACATCGACAGTTTTGCATTTCCTATTTTAGCAGCTCTGCATCTCCATGCTATAGCGGTCTGCCATGACTTTAAACTGGTAGAATTTTGATCTCTACATTATGCTTCGCTAGTTATATCTCATCATTGCATTGCAAGTTTTTGTTATACACGACTACTACCAACAAGTGTCTCTTAACTAGGCTTTCATCTCATTTTGACAGGTTAAGCAAAAATGGAAATCCATCATGATCTCTCCATGCCTTTAGCCCTAGCAGGTCCACATGGCAAGCTCACGACACAGTTGAACCCCGACCTAATCAACTAGGGGTCAACCACAGCTAGCACCATAGCGTCTTTAGAAACATCCCCAGACTGGCCCGAGCATCTGGTCTGAACCCTAGATTTGGAGGTCGGAGATGTAACTGAGGACCCTCTCATTGAGACGCCTATGACCACATCCAAGGGGGAAGTAAGAACATTAAAACTTAGCTCCCTCCTAGATGCACAAACACATGAAAATGTAGCTAGAATTCTACAAGACAACATCAAAGTCTTCGCATGGTCATACAGTGACATGCCGGGTTTAGATCTGAGGCTGATACAACACAACATCATCCTAGACCTGCGCATGAAGGTAGTTAAGCAGAAGGCTTGTAAAGTCAAACCAGAAATTGCACTAGCCATAAGGGACAAAATCACCAAGTTGTACCAAGCTGGTTTCATCCATGCAGTTGATTATTCAGAATGGGTGTCCAACATCGTCGTGGTTTCTAAGAAGATGGGAGGAATACGAATCTTTATAGACTTCTAGGATCTGAACAAGACGACAATCAAAGATGATTTCCCACTTCCAAGCATCGATCAACTCATCGACACTATGGCTAGTCATGCTCTGTTATCCTTCATGGATGGCTTTTCCGGCTACAACCAAATTCGCATCAACCTGGAACATCAGTTAACAACAACCTTCATGACCCCATGGGGAACCTTCTGTTACACCATGATGCCTTTTGTTCTCAAGAACGCTGGAGCAACCTATCAACAAGACATGACTTACATCTTCAGTGACTACATCCTAGAAACCTTAAACGACTACGTGGATGATATAGCAGTCAAGTCCAAGGAGGCAGCTGATCACCCACGCAATCTAGGGGTAGTCCTTAAATGTTGTCAAATGCATGATCTACACCTTAATCCTAAGAAATGTGTCTTCGGGATAAGAACCGGATGCATGTTAGGATTCATAGTATCGAAGGTCAAAATACGGGTGGACCCTGACAAAGTCAAGGCCATCGTCAGCCTAGCACCTCCTACAAACCTTAAGGAGTTATGTGGCTTGCAAGGTAGGGTACAATTCATCTGAAGGTTCGTGGAAAAGTTGACTAACAAGTTACACCCCATGCAACATCTTCTAAAGAAAGGAATCAACTTCAAGTGGATAACCTAGTGTCAACAAGCCTTCGATGACTTGAAGAAAGAGCTTTCGCACCTCCCAACTGTGCATTCTCCATAGAGGGATAAACCTTTCTTCATCTACCTTGCCATCTCTAACACATCTATCGTAGAACTACTATGTCAGAAACAAGATAATGGATCTGAGGTACCAGTGTATTATTTGAGTCATGCATTGATAGCGCACGAGGCAAAATAAAATGAAGTGAAAAGGAATTGCCTTGCCTTAGTGTTTGTGTTAAAAAAGTGGAGGCACTATCTATTTTGCAATGCAATCAACATCATTTGCAAAAGAAACATACTCCGGTCTATCACTAACAACCTATATGAAAGTAGCAGGATAGCCCAATGGAAAGAAATAACTGTGGAGTTCGACCTACACTATGTAAGCCAATCGTCGACCAAGGGTCAAGCCATAGCAACGCAACTTACGGCCTCACTCGTCGACGACCATGCAACCATAGATCCTGAATTCCCAGACGAGCATGTTGGCACTATCAACATCGTCCCATTGCACCTGGAAGCTACTTTACACTTCAACCACACTTCAACCATGTGAGGAGGTAGTGTAGGTGCTGTCATTACATTTCTCTCTAGGGAAATGCACCCGTTTGCTTATCGTTTCACGTTCCCCTGCACCAACAATGTGGTAGAGTATGAGGGGCTACTCAGAGTTCTCTCAGCTGCCCAAACACTATGCATACAACACTTGGCATTCTGCGGTGATTCATAATTACTCATGGATCAAATCACCAAGGTCTATGCCTGCAAAGCTACACACCTACAACCCTACTGCGACCTAGCGAAAAGCATGCTTAAGCAATTTGCAACCACATATGTGCAACACATGCCATTCAACGAGAACACCGTGGCAGATGCCTTCACCACCCTTGCATTAAACATTCCAACACACTCATTCCCAAGTCTGCCGACTTCGATTGTTGAATGTACTAAGCCTATCACTCAGGTGGGACACGTGACCTCTATCAGTGCCGCGGATACCCAGGAGTGGTACGCTAACATTAAAGCCTACTTACAACATGGCGAACCCCCAAGTGGACTGACATTTGCTCAAAGAGATGTGATCCGAAAGCATTGCCAGAAATATACGCTCATGGGGAATGATGCCCTATGCCGACACTCCTATCACGGGATATTGCTGGCATGTGTGGGTGGGGAGCAGGCACAGAAGGTAGTTAATGAAGTACATGAGGGACTATGTGGTGGACACATAGCACAAAGGGCTATGGCTACAAAAATTTGATGCCTAGGATACTATTGGCCCCACATGGAGCCTAACTGCTTGTCAAAAGTTAAGACGTGTGACACGTGCCAGAGATACGCAAATCTCATACACGTCTCACCTACGGACCTGCACCCAACGCAAATCACGTTGCCTTTCCAACAATGCGGACTAGACCTCATAGGACCTATCACGCCTAAGTCCTCTGCAGGGCATAGCTTCATTATCACCACCACTAAGTATTTTACTAAGTGGGTGAAAGCCATCCCCCTGAGGAAAATTATGTCTCAGCAAGTCTGCCACTTCATCCTGGACAACATCGTGACAAGGTTTGGGCTTCCAATGACTATTGTAACTAACAATGGGCCACAATTCAGTAATACAGAAACCCGAACCTTCTGTAGCACTCTAGGCATTAGGCAATCATTCTCCTCCTTGTATTACCCGCAGGCGAATAGACAGGTGGAGGCTACAAATAAGTCCATCATCAACTTGTTGAAACGGATGCTTAACAATAGTAAGAGGCGGTGGCACGAGAAAATCCTCTACATTTTATGGGTCTATAGAATGACATGCAAAATCCGACAAGTAAGACTCCTTACAGCCTTGTTTATGGATCTGAAGCTGTGTTGTCTCTTGAGTTGTAGGTACCATCACTCCAAATGATCCTCTTGGATGTCGTGAGTGAAGCCCAGAACAACGAGTCACGGATCATCGACCTCGAGTCAATAGAGGAGGAGCGCACACAAACGCTGAGCCGCATAGAGCACTACCAGACTAAGCAATAGCAAAAGCACTATGCAAACCTGCATCGATGGCCAGTACAGAAGGGAGACCTCGTCCTCAAGGCTATCCATGAGCATGTGAGAAAATTCTCAGCCAATTGGGAAGGCCCTTACATAGTCACTAAAGCCTTAGAGAATGGAGCCTTCAAGCTAGCAGACATGGACAGCAACGAGTTCGCCAACCTAGTGAATCACTCGTACCTCAAGCCGTACTACATCTGAAGCACAAAAACAACGAGCAGCGTCTTCTATGACAATAAACTGACAACAACAACGAGCAGCATCCGCTATGATTATAAACTGGCAATGACAACAAGCAGCTTCTACTACGATGTTAAACTGGCGGCAACTATCCGCTACGCCATAAAACTGGCACAGCTAGTCAGCTATGATTATAAACTGACACGACACATCCGCCATGATGTTAAACTGGCATGTACGATCTGCTCGGACCTTAAACCAGCATAGCAGTCTTCTGGGACTTTAAACCAGCACATGGTCCACCAGGACCTTAAACTAGGTTCGCACCATGTCCCTAGCATGCATCTGCACCAAGTACACATTGAACAAGCGTGCACAGTGCCGACGTGGGGGTGGAAAATTGCAGCTCTAGAACGTAGTTCATGATGCACTAGGAACATGATCCGGAACGCACGCGACCCCGCCACCCTTGGCATCGTGCTAACCCTCTAGAGATGTCATATGACATCACACTGGCCCTCCAGACCTACCATCACCATGGCCCATCGCCCTGATAGTAGTTCCTTAGCCAGTGCCCACCGCTGGAGTTCCAGCAGTATTGTGGCCCAGCCACAATATTGTTATCCTCCAACTCCCTGCCAATGCCTGGGCTTGCACGACGTTTAGCTATGTGGTAGCTGATCCCATAGCTAAACTGAGAATGCATACCTTTGGCAAGGATTCCAAAGCATTTGCACTCACAGCAGCTCCTAGCGCCTTCGACGCTAGCTCCATCGCGACGGTACTGCCAAGGCCACTGCTGGCCTTACTGCTTTGGACACCGTGCACCAACATGGATGTCCAAGAGCTTCAACAATGTCTACAGCAAGCCAGACCTTTGCCCTCGCTTTGCATCATGGCTGTTTTTCTCTCCATTATGCTTATAGGGTGTGATCGAAAGTACAACTTGCCACAGCAGCAAACACTACAGTGTCGCGAAGTGAGTGCCTCGACTAGCTTGGCTACTTCAGGGTGCAAGTTCCATGATGTGCATAACACAGCTCGCCGCATGGGAAGCATCTGTAGGCAGGTCAAAACCCTGCCCAGATGTAACATAGCTCATCCTAGGAGAGGAACATCTGTCCTACAGGAGGTCAAAGGCCGACGAGAGTAAAGGTGAAAACGTGAACAAGTCCCTCATGAGCATTCTGACGAGGGACTCTGCTAAACCTCGTATTTACCCTTCTCCTAAACCTCCTTCCTTCCTACTTTTCCCTTTCACTCTCACGCATAGCCAAGCGACTTCCCGATGGTCACCGAGCTGCAACGTTAGTGTCATGTCTTCCATCGTGTTTCGTATTCTTTGTCAATGTCTCTCGAGCCCGTCCTCCAGACGTCGACAAAGAGAGACCAATGAAACACCCTAAAATTCGAAGACATCCTTGCTTCACTAGGTCTTTGCAAATTGCGCAGTGTCACGGTAACTCTTTAAGAGATGGATGCTCTAATTTTCAGATTGTCCGCTTCAGCAAGTTTTCTAAGTCAAGGAGTCTTGCTACGCTACGCTACGCCGTGTAGCGTAGCAAACTTCAGAAGATGTTTACATAAGCACAGTGCTATGCTATGCTGTGCTACGCAGTGTAGCTCAGCATAACAAAAGCCAAATAGTCAACCCCCTTTGCCCCACTTCAAGTCCTTCAAAAGTGTCTCCTTCCATCAAAAAGCGGCGAACTTGGCCAAAATCATGTCATGTTTGCTACTACGCTATGCTAAGCTACATGGCGCAGCGAAGGGTAGCAATTCTGCGAAAGTGACAGAAGGCATCTCAAAGGGTGGGATCAGCAAGTTCACAAGCTTTGTAGTGCAAAAGGCAAAGTTTATGGATTGGCACCATTTTTTGTAACTAAGGACAGCTACTACGCTATGATACGCTACGTAGTGTAGCATAGCATAGCAAATCTACGACTAGCAATCACAACACTATGAAGGTTCCCAACACATGCAGCGGGACACAATACATATTTTTACTTCAACTGACGGTTACGCTACGCTACGCTGCGTAGCATAGCACAGCATGACAAGATGCTACGCCATGCCAAACATGCTACACTACAAAGCATAGCAAAGTGGTGAGCAGTTATGCAACATTAGTGCACCTCACCTAATTGCACCGTTGCTTTGACAGTGCAATTACAGCATGGCAGGCTCGTAATTATGGCGTGGTAGACTCGCCCAACAGTCATACAGGCACACGCAGCATGGATAGGTTAGCATAAGCCCAGGTCACGTGGCGTCCAAACTGCATTTTTCGCATGCCCTCGGCCCTATAAATACCCCAATGACCGTCAAGGTCCAGGTTCCAATTTTTTGAGCAATCTAGTTGGCTAACAATTTTGTTGGCTGACAAGAAAAAGCTAGCATTGTAACCTTGAGCATTATAAGCTTCCTATTTTGACATTGTAAATAGTTAGCATTCTTAGTTGGCATTCTGTTGTGTTCTTTTCTACCACCTTGGTAGCACTTTACATTGTTAATGCCTGAGTCCACGTTCAAGCACACAGCCGTCTCACTCTACACGTCTTGGTTACGGTTGGCGACCGTTTGGGACGCGACCACCAACAAGTGTCCTTGAACAGAATTTAGGTGCTTACTGGTCTATGGCAACACCAAGGCCCAGATACCTCCAAATAGACTCAGTAGTTAATGTGAGTATGTGTGTGTGCTGTTGTGGTTGTGTGTAAAACTATAAATGACTTATCTTAAAGAGATTCAGCCAACTTTGCAAAGTACTATAAGTTGTTGGGAGTTCTTATTTTGTTCAATTGCCTAGTCTATGCGGTCCTTATAATACCTACTTGTAACAAATAAAGTTTTGCAAAAACACTTAAACACAACTCTGCGAATCTACTTCTAATTTTCCCCAGAGAAAGAGATAGTTCCATAAGAAAACTAGAAATAGAGCAAGATTCAATGGAAATAGAAAAAAGAGAAAAAGAAAGCAAATTTGTGTAAAGATCTCAAATGTTTAAATAAGGTAAAATGATACGAGTAAACACTTCGCAATAAAGCTATCCCAAATTCAATAACTATGAATTGTTCAAACTTCCAAGGTTCAAATAAGTAATTTTTTCAAGATAATCCTACTATGCTACCCAAAAAATTGCTGCGTAAACTATCACGTACGAGACTCTATTTTGGCTAGATCATGGATGTCAACAATTGCATTCAACAAAACCTTCAAAAGACCGGACAATTTATGATTGAAATACCACGGAGATTCACTTTAAAGATAACAGAAGCTATTCTAGTCTTATCAAAATACCAAATATTTTCTAAACCCTCTTGACTATTGAATTGTTCAACGGCTTGACTACATGCAAAGGCTCTCTTACAA
>MNCI01006207.1:73159-132217 GCA_015680685.1 Gnetum montanum
GTGTCCTCCTTCCCTTTCTACCCTTGAAGCCCTTTTATAGGGTCTCATAGGTAGTTAGGTAAGTTACAAAAATTTTGAGTGGTTATAACCACCATAGAGATAAAAAAGCTGTAGTTGACAAGTGTCCAATTTAGTTGCCAAGTGGCTTACTTGGTGGTGATAAGCATCATGGGAAATTAAAATTTAGTTGTAACCACTAAGGGGAGTTATCACCACCATGATATTAAAAATTGTAATGGACACTTGTTCCATACACATATAACATTGAACAATTTCCCTATAACTTCTCTTTCCTTTTGAAATAATAACAATATACCCTTTGCTTTTTTAAAAAACAAATCAAAACGAAAATCAAATCAAATTTTATTAAAAAGGTTTACATCCTATTGGTTATGCCACTAGGTGACGTGGCTTCGCGTTAGCCATTAGGACATCGTAATTATTGGAAATGACCAACGATAAATTAAGAATGATTGGTGGCTCCCTCATTGGTGGAAGGAAAAGCGCCTGAAATGTCGGCAACATCAACGTCCATGTCCATGCTCCAGCTTAGAAATGGCCTAGCTTGTGGCTGTGGCTGCTACTAAACCTCTTCCTGTTCGTCATCTTTCCATTTGACTGTAACGGCCATGAACTGCCACCACTGTAATCGTCGTCATCGGCAGCAGCCCTGAAGTGCCATCTCTGTCTCCGGCAATGGCGCTGCCAAAACCGCAACCACAAGAGTCGACATGGGCATGGAGCCAGCATTTCCATGAAATGGTCGCTGCAGTTGCAATGCTGTTGATGGCCACCATTACCTCGGCTACTCCCCAGCCCTCCCTTCACAACTGACTATGTTCAGCATAGTAGCAGCATTTACAGATCCATGTGCTAAGTTTGCAGCATGAGCTAGTGACGTGAAGAACAAATACCAGAGAATCCCAGGTGCTCTACCATTCCCATGGCAGTGACACGAGTGTTTTAATCCATGCTGAACTCCATCTCGGGCAATGGCGTCTATGATTTTATGGAATGGCAGGATGGCCATTATTCATTTTTTAACCCTTTGATTCCCATTCCGATTGAACCTATCTGAACCCAGAGTGTTCAACTTAGTCATGGGGGGGAAGGGTATGCTCCAAGTTGCTTGTAATTTTCCAAAATTTATCATTGCCCAAAGGATATCATAAAGGGTAAATGACCATAGAAACTGTTAAACACGTTGCTAAATCCATTTTCTCTCTTCACTCATACCATGAGAATTAATTTTTGGAGCCACCTAGGGCCTAATATCAAAACCTTTAGAAGACATTTTCATAAAATTTCCTAACTTTGGATCACATGAAATAAAAAATAAATTCATTAAAGGCAAGAAGTAAGGGTGTAAGTCACATTTTGTAAATAACCTTACTAATAGTCAACACCGTGTGATTGCAGATGGCCCCTGAACATGGAAAACAAGGAGGACCCTCTCAAGGTGCATCCAAATGACCAAGGAGAGGCGGAGGCTAGGCGTCTCCCAAGGAATGTACAAAATAGAAGGCACAATCATTCAACATCCATCAAGAGCCTCCTATTATTGTGCAAATAGGACAGGATGAGAGAGGAGCTGCTAAAGCACTTGAACAAGGACAACATCTCACATTGTCCCCAGAATGTGTTTAAGAAATTCATGAGAGGTCCACGTCAGCAACCATGATTATGAAACTCAACTTTGGACCTTTCACCGAATTCGCTCCTGAAGCAATCAAGGACCAACTCAAAGGGTCCCCATTATGGCCTATCCTCTCTGAAAGTGATGCTTGGTACTTGGGAGAGACATACCAATTTTGGCACAATAAAGAAGAAGGCACCATAGTTGATATTGGTGGTGTTTCTATAGATTTCTCTACCAAATCAATTTTGGAAGTGTTAAATCTTCTGAATACAAGGCCAGAAATTATTCACCTACCCACTCGCTCTGATGCTGATGCATGAAAAATTTGGTTGAAAAGGGTGTATGACAAGGAAGACTTGGCTTGATGGCTTACAGACTACCAAGAATACATAGACAAGGCTAGATCCTATGAGGAGGAATGATGGCTATTTGTGGCCTGGTATGTCAAGGCCAATCAGATGTTCTTGCAACTGTCATGTCCATGGGAGGTGTCGACTCCATCAAGCATTGGAGCATCAGCATGGATGGCACAGAACCCTCGAACTGAAGAGGAAAAGCTCTAAGCACTCCTTCAAAGCCATCAACTTCCAAAACCTGGAGCACAAGACAAGGGGAAGAGGCCCATGGAGGAGCCACCATTGCCAGGAACCACATGAGTTCCAACAATTTTGCATTTTGCACTCTGTGTCTATGTCCCAATTTTATTTTGTTTAATTCCACACTATGGCATGAGTAAATTCCTAGTAGTTAATAATTCCATACCTATCCATGGTGTAATTAATTGCACTTGTTCTCATTTTTTTGACTTGAGGACGAGTTGTTATTCAGTTGTGGGGGTATGATGAAGCATCCAGTGGATAGTGTCAACTAGGCTGCATTGATGAAGCCCTGTCAACCCAGTCACGTCAACATGACCCCATCGATGCATCCTTCCACACATTGACGTGGCCTCGTCAACACAGAGTTCATTATCCACTATAAATATGCATGCACCTACCACATTTAGGCACCTTTTGTTCAAGTTGTAGTGAAGCTCTTGCAGTTTGTTTTCATAGGAGTTAGACTATTTTCCCAAGTGCATGCCTACAGTGTGATGCTTGTAATTGTACAAAACCTTTATTCGAGTGTGATGTACTTGGACACACACATGATCAGCAATAAAGATTGATATTACTCCATCATTGCAGCATTCACTTAGTTTTAATTGTTCAATTGTTATTGTTATTTATTATTTTCTTAGTTAAAATTTCTTTACCATCATTTACTATTCCTGTTGTTAAATGCGGAATGAGTACGCCTTAATCACAAACATTGAAGTAATATACACTTGGTAACCCCAGAAGTAGTACACAAGGTCCAAGATGTGTACGGATGATTAAGGACAAATTCTCATCGCACTTAGGCTAGCTTAGATTCTCTTCTCCCACTCCCTCTTAGCTAAAACAAAGTTATTTTCCATTGCCTCTAAAAGTAGCACTCATTTAGGCCCACATCATACACCTCACTCTAAACTAAACCATACGTGACAAACCAAATACTAGTCCAGGTGGGAAGACAGCAAACTACGATCAATGTGTAATGATCTAGATACCACAACTAGTCCATCCACAAAGTTCAACCAGATTGTGCGTGAATGCTCGTATTCGTATGGTTGAGTGTAGGGGTACCTCGCCACTCATCAACCATCCAAGTTGCTAGACCAACTATTAAGAAGTAGACATATGCAGCATAAGAAAATGACTGAAGCCACTCAAAAGAAATACGAGCAACTATGTGAAATAGCAAAGGATCTACTCAAGCAACAAAGAATGATCCCCGATTGCCTAAATACTTTTAGCTATATCATTTTTTCGACTATCATCAACTACATGATCATGATACAAACTTTTACCGTATGCTGAAGGATGACCTGCAAAGGATGATAGACTGAGGAAACTAGTCTTAGATGTTTCTAACCCAGTTCAACCACAAAACCAATTGATGCAGGTCTATAAAGACCCATTGAATGCTAGCGATAGCTCCTAAGTTATCTTAGCATTCAACATCGATGACAACCGAAGATCCACTAGAAAACCTTTCGTGATCCAAATAACCCTATACAATGAATGTGCTTCTTCAAGTTCCCATAGCTCAAGACCTCCCTTCATTATGAGAGTACCATCATGAATGCCTCCAAGGAAACCTTTTGTCATCAAGGTTTCTCAACCCAATACAACCCAAACAACTATAGCCCAACCAACTACACAACGATCCCCTTTGATGGCCAATGCTACTACCTCTTCCTTACAGCTAATAGCTTACAACCAAAAAACTTTAGCCAACCAAAGAAGCATAAGCAAAAGCCTAACAACAAGGAAGGTAAGTAGATAGAGGCATGAAAGGAAGTGGGCCCATAAAAGCCCACTTCCATTTCGACTATACCTATGACCTCTTCTATCCCATCTCCTTCAACCAACAAGCCATAGGAGGACATTAAAGCCCACAACCCAAACAACCAAAAAGAGTCACAATAACCATAGCCTAAAGCCAAAGTTTGCATTTTGGAGCACATGGAGGAAGTAAAGCACAATTAGGGTGACAAGCCCACAACCAACAACAAAAGCTTCCTTAGTGCAATGGACCAAGTCAAGTAATCCCTGAAGCAGAAAAACACTACCTTAAGCTTATATGACCTAATCATGACTTTTGCCACACATCGTGAGGCACTAGTCAAAATGTTAGCCTCCATACCAGTTAGTCAGGACATCCCTACTAATGAGGAAGCCATTAATGTAGTGATGATTCCTCCCTTACTAGGGGAGGAGAAGTCAACGCCATTAACATTTTGCGATAGCAAAATTACGATTAATCCTTAGAATGGCAAGGTGACTACAACTCCTTTATTCATAACCATACGCATAGGATAATTTAAAATACATCAGGTGCATGTTGATGATGGAGCAACAACCAATGTCACCCCATGCACCATCATTGAACACTTAGGCTTAATTAAGTAGGTACAACCTATGACCACCGCAACTCTTAAGTCCTTCAATGGATCAAGAGTTGCCATCAAGGGGTCCATCTCCTTGGATTTTGTATCCAAAGAATAATTCTCTACAACTGCAAAATTCTTGGTGGTGGAAGAGACACCAGGGTTTAACCTAATCCTTGAAAGACCTTAGTTAGCTTAGTTATGAGCTGTGTCCTCGTCCATCCATCAATAAAATCATCTTCCTTATGAGGGAAGTGAAATCATCATTCATGGTGACAACATAGCTCCCCTAGCTATCAACAACATGGGAATAGGACAAGGGTCTAAAGTGGAGCTTCAAGAAGAAGTTCTTAGCCATGAAAAGCAAAAACCCAAGACAACCAACAATGACAACAAGAAGCAATGCAATACGTTCTGGGATGAACTTCCTTTTAACATTTTAAGTGAAGGGGATGGTGAATAAAAGCTTGTAAAGAGTAGGCCTTACTCACTTGCTAATTTTGTAGAGATTAGGAAGAATCTACACAAGTGAAGTTTACCTTAACCTTCCCATGCCTCTATGACCAGGTGTCATGATATATTCAGATGACCTTATTTTTCTTTTGCAATTTATTATATCTTTGTTATGCACGTAGCCTATGCATGTCGCCTTAAATTTATTTACATTATTACCTATTTGTTACAACCTTTCTTTATTGTTATTTATGTTTTAAACATTAAAAAAGCATCTCTTTTAAACTCTATCCACTAAGACATAAAACTAACACCATGGTCTGCTATGACTTTAAATTGGCATTCTCGTGTGCTAAGATGTTAAACTAGCAATGTAGCCACAATTGCACAATATAACTTGTGCCCGTGATGGCCTAAAATTAGCAAATTTTCCTTTTTATATCTCCTTTTGTTTAGCCTATTATCGCATTGATTTAATGTTGTAACCAAAAAACATCAATATAGCCATTTACAACGTTTATCACTATAGATGCATATAGCCAAAGTAAAATGAATATTGAAATTTAAAATTAAAATTTCCATAACATATAGCCATAATCACAATTTGTGGTAATGAGGCCAAAGAGTGGCTATCTATAACATAGTCTTGGTTAACCATGGCCATCAACATAAAAACAAAAACAAGCTAAACTAGAGGAGGCTACTGAGTGGCATCCGGAGGAGGAAGTGGTGAGTCATTCCCACCCTCACCGCTAGGGCCGCCAATGTCTCCTAAGGCCTAAAATGCAACAACATATATCTAGTTAGTGAACCATAGCTAGAATCATGACTTAAAACATAAAATGCATCAAACTTGTGGTGTATTGCTCTTGGGATGACCAATATAGCACAAAATGCCAACCAACTCCACTATGATGAGAATAGGCCTCAAGAAGACCCTACATGAAACCAAACAAAAACATTGTGACCAATTAGAATTTCTTAATGATTTAGACAAAACATCTAGTCAAAGGTAAAATTAGCCTCTGTAAAAATCTCTAAGGTGCTTATCTAAATTAGTCTAAGGAATTCCACAAAAGGACACTATTACAACCTTTCAAAGCAAAAACATTATGACCTATTAAAGTTACTTAGCAAATTTAGACAAAACACCTAGTTGAAGGTGAAATTAGCCTATGTAAAAATCTCTAAGCTGTTTATCTAAATTATTCTAAGGAATTCAACAAAAGGACACTATTACAACCTTTCAAAGCAAAAAGATTATGACCTATTAGACTTACTTAACAAATTTAGATAGAACATCTAGTCAGAGGTGAAATTAGCCTCTGTAAAAGGATCTAAGGTGTTTATCTAAATTAGTCCAAGTAACTTCACAAGAAAAAATTATCACAACCTTGCACATCCTTGCATCATGACTAGTTGGAATTTCTCAATAAATTTAGAAAAAACTTCCTAAGTCAAAGGTGAAATTAGCCTCTGTAAAAAGCTCTTAGATGTTTATCTAAATTAGCTTTAAAAATTCCATAAAAGCATTGTTACCATATTTTATAGCCTTCACAACCAAAACTATGTCCTAGTCTAAATTCTACATGAATTTAGAGAAAAAACATCTAAATTATGCATGAATTTGGAAAAAAGCAAGCATAATTTTAGAAAAAGCATTTAAAGTCATGCAAGGCATGCATAAATTTGGAAAAAAAGATCTAAACCATGAAAAAATTTAGAAAAAGCATGATAAACTTAGAAAAAGACATGAAGCCATAATAAAAACTTTTTTAAAATAGAAAAAGCTTTTACTCTTCTTAAAGAAGCAAAATTAAGCATATCAACCACTTCTATTCTGGGCAATGTACTACAATCATGAGTTTTGCCTTGATTCACACAACCATAGCAAAAACTTCATAAAAAATTCATTTTAACTCTAATCGAAGTGATTCCACCTTCATTGGAAAGCTAAAGCCAAATCCTATGCAACCATGACTAGAAAATATCAAAAACCTTGACATTTTCGTATGAAAATTTCATAAATCTAAATGAAATTACAAAAGTGCCACAAACAACCTAACTACACAACCTTAGGAAGCCAACCATAACTTCCTCATTTCAAAGCCAAATTAAATAAGACAACAAGCATCAGAAAGCTCAAAAAAAGGGCTAAAAACCCATAACCTCTAATTTTACAAATATGCAACCCTTTACCAAGAAAAAATTACAAAACTTGGCTTTCTTTTTCATAGCAAAACTTCAAAAATCCCAAAGCCTAAATTTCATATAGCCATTAAAATAGTTGAAATAGCCAAAACCATTAAAACCTACTTAAATTCACATCAAAATAATAGGGGAGGATTTTTTTAAAATTTAATTTTAATGAATCCTAAGGCCTCGATCTAAAAAAAAAAACAATCATGCCCCAAGATTTTGAGGAAAAAGCACAAAACAACAAGCCCTATTTTCAAAATCTAATCTGCAAAAGCTAAAGCCATAAAACAATTATAGATCTACATGGGAGCAGCCAAAATAGGAGATGGGATTTTATCAAAATTCCATTTTAGTCCCCCTACTAGAGGAGATCTGAAAAAACGGCCTCAACATTTAGGAAGCAAAAAACTAAAGAAATCATAAAAAACAAAGGCAAAAATAGGTAGATTTTTCTACCTTGGAGCAATGAAAAATGTAGCTTGGATAGAGATGGACCTGGAAACACTCATCCATCCTTTGAATTATGGGATTTTTTCTTTTCCCTCCTCTCTGTTTAGGTGCCATGGTAGGCTCGACATCGAGGAAGATGAAAATTAGGAAACGATAAGAGTTCAACCCTAGTTGCAAGGCAGATGGAAGGCTTCCACACTGAAGATTGGTTGTGGATGCCACAAGAATCTCTGCTAAAGCTCTCTTACAATGTACTATTGCTAAAAGATAACAATTATGATCAAAATTTGCAAAATTTGACTTATAAAACCCATCTAAAACCTAAACAAAACCCTGCCTGCTAATTAAGTGCACCATGACTACAAGTGCACTAAAGAAAAAAGGGGGAAAGTCTAGTTCACGTTTTCTTTTTTGGGGGGGAAACAACTTCACTTTTTAAAATTTTAAGTTTTTGGACTGTGGGCCCCACCCTGCACCTTCCCTTTTGGCCAAAATTCGCATCAACACTGAGATTTCTTGCCAATCTTAACACTTCAAAGATTATGGCAACCTTGATTTAATACTTCCATGCTAGGAATGCCATGCCCAACGTGGAAACATGTCCATTCTTCTACAAATTAATTAGCATTACAATATCTTTCTATTTTTAGTAACCAAGACTTACCTTTTTCAACCCCAAGTTTCCAAAATTGGGCAAGACATGAGCATGGCTAAGCACCATGGATTTCCACGCTAGGGAAATAATGACCAACATGGAAGAAGGGGTTTAACACTCACTTTGGCCTCCCAACACTCATCTAGCACAAGTTTTACCCCATAGTGGACCCCACATGACCTACAACCCCTCTAAGCATCTCTGGCAACCTCAGAACCTCACCAAACCTAGTCAAAACTAGTTAAGATCTAGGATTTGATGTGTTCTACATTGCAGAAGGCTTCTTCCATGTTGAGCCTCTCATCCTCAATGTGAATAGATGGGGGAAAGCCAAAAATTACCCAAATTGATGACCTAATGACCATTTCTTGATACCTAGTGACCCCTAGATCCTACTAGGACCCTCTAGAGCTTCCAAAAGCCCCAAAATGGTTTTAAAATGGTACAAATATGGCATTCCCCTCTCATCCATGCTTGGGCCACCATTCCCAATGTGGAAGAAAGGGGGGAGATTACATGAGGCACTTATAAGCCTCCAAACTATCAAATCTTGACACCCAACATTGACCATCAACATCGATAACCCCAAAGGTTGACGTGCATGGTCAACCGACTATCGATTTAGCCTAGATCTAATTTTTTCCACTGAGGGGGACTTGTTCCTTGCTAAGCCTTTTACCCCCAACATGGAAAAAATGGGGGAAGCCTAAAGACCCCCTCACAGCCCCCAGAATGGCTAGATCTTAACCTCAGGCACTAATGGCTAATGTTAACAACCTTGTGAGCACTCATGCACAACCAGGTCGATCAAAATTGATCAAAAAAGCTTTCCCCCAAATTTTCCATGCTAAGCATGGAAACCCTAGCATGGAAAAATTTTGGAACACCCAAAAAATTCCTTATGACCCTTGAAATAGTCAAATTTCAATGTCAAATGATAGCAGGCAACACTAGTAACCTTGTGAACATGCATGCATGCTCGAAAGTTGTCATAGAAGACCAAAAAGTTTTCCCCCAATTTTCCTTGTTGAGCATGGAAGCCCTAGCATGGAAAAAAGGTGGGAAGTTCAAAAAATGCCTTATCAACCTTGAAGTAACCAAAATTTGACATTTGATGGTGGTAGGCAACATCGACAACCTAGGAAGCCTGCATGTATGCCTGAAAATAATCAAAATGACCAAAAAGCTTTCCCTCATTTTTCCACATTAAGTATGGAAGCCCTAGAATGGAAAAATGGGGGGAAGTCAAAAAATACCTTATCAACCTTGAAATAGTACAATTTTGACATTGAGTATTAGCAGTTGACATCGGCAACCTTAGAACTTGGCATGCATGAATAAAAGTGATCAAAAATGGCCAAAAAGCCTTCCCCCCATTTTTCCATGCTGAGCATGGAAGCCTTAGAGTGAAAAAAGGGGTGAAAGCTCAAAAAACACTCATCAACCTTTAAGATAGCCAGATTTTGACACTAGGCATTAACCATCATTGCCAGCAACCTCAGAAGCCTGCATGCATGACCAAAAGTGACCATAAAGTACTAAAACGTTTTTCCCCTAATTTTACTCACTAAGCATGGAAGCCCTAGCATGGAAAAAATGGTAAAGTTCAAAAACTACTTAAAAACATTTTGAATAAGCACCTTTAACTCCAAACCCTAGTTTTCAACCCCAACGACCCTAGAGGCTGACATGCATGATTAATTGAAGTCAAAACTAGGCTAGATTTGAGTTTTATGACATCTCCATGCTAGGAATTCTCCCCTCCATGCTGCTTAGCATGGAAATTAAGTGGGAAACCAATTTGAAGTCCAAAACTACCTTAGAATAGCATTAACAAAGCTTGTATGCACTCTAGGACCCTGTCAGCATCATTTGGAGCTTTCAAACTTTAAGAAACTAATGTCAGAAGATCAAAAATTCATTCCGCCTTTTTTTCTACACTTAGCTCTCCATCCCTAGCATGGAAAGAAAGGGGGAAGTACAAAAAATACTTATAAATACTCAAAGTTGCCAAAACTTGACACCAAACCCTAGTCCTTGACCCCAGTGGCCTCGGAAGCTAACATGCATAGTCGATTGAGGTTAAAATTGGCCTAGATCTAAGTTTCATGATTTCCATGTTGAGGATCCCTTTTTCTATACTAAGGGTGGTATCTCCAGCATTAAAACTTAAGGGGGGACTAATTTGAGGCTCCTAAACACCTCAAAATGACACAAAGCGACCTTTCATGTGTTCTAGAACCCTGGTAGTAGCTATTGGAACCTTTAAACTTCATAAAACTGATCGCAAATATCCAAAAATCCAATCCTCCTTATTTTCCACACTGAGTTCTTTATCCCTAGCATGGAAGAAAATGTGGAAGCCAAATAACTACTTAGTGATGCCCAAAATTGTCCAATCTTGACATGGATCCATAGCCCTTGACCTTGGCAACCCTAGGAGGTAACATGCACAGTTGATTGTGATCTGAATTGGCCTAGATCTAATATTCTTGCTTCCTCCATGCTAGAGTAACTTCCCTAACATGGAAACAAATGGAAAAAGTTATTTTTCCACTTTTGGAGGTAAGATGACACTCTCGAAAGCCAAAGATCTTTGTTAAAGAAGCCCAAGACCTCATACCCTTAAGATTTTGCTAGTTTAACCTCATTTCACCCTCCAAAACCTATTCCCCCCCCCCCCCCCCCCCAATTCTTCAATGTTGGACTAACTCCCTCAACGTAGAAATAGAGGAAAAATACCTTAAGTACCCTTAAATAGCCTTCAAACATGCCCAAAATTAGCCAGGAATTTGCAAAATCAAAGTCTACAGCCCTAGGGACCTAGAAACGTGGTCAAAATACCCCAAAATCACTCTAAATTCATCAAATAAGTGTCCCCCTATTTTTCCACCCTAAGGATACTATGCCTAGCATGGAAGAAGTGAGGAAAGCCATTTTAGAACCTATTGACCCTCAAAATGATCTCCACTTGCCTCAAAACGAAGCTAGGAGGTGCACAAGTTCCAGATTTGGACTCCATCCACCTATTTGATCATGTTTGTCCTCATTATTGCTTGGATTTTGGTTTTCCATGCTAAACCCCCTCTTTTCCACATTGGCTAGCATGGAAAAAGGGAGGAAGGCTTAAGAGAGCTTGCTTTTTTTCCTTTACAGACCTTCAATGAGCCCAATTTTGATGGATCTGACCTTGCATTGCCTTATAAAGGACTCAAGACCTCAATTTTGGACTTCTAAGCATCCCAAAACCTATTTTCCTTTGTATCTATACTAAGGTCCCCTATTTTCATGCTAAGCCCAACATGGAAGCCTTAAAACACTTGATTTTTAGGCCTTGATAGCCCAAAAGTAGCCCTGATTGATACTTGAACTCATCTAATAGCCTTGTAGCCTTAAAACATGGCCCTCTAAGGCCTAAAACTGGTAAAACTTAACAATTTCTTAACCTATATTAGCCAAATTTTATCATATATAGACTATTTTGCTTGATTTTTGCCTTATTACGTAATTTTTTGGCTTGTTTTTGGACTTATGTTGCCTTGTGGACCTTGTTGACCTTCTATGGCCTTTATACAACCTTATACGTTCTTTTTTTGCCTTATTATAGCTCTATTTGTCTTTGTTTGGCCTTTAAATGGTATCAAATAGTGGAGTTTGACCTTCCTTGACCACCATTTGACACTATATGACCATGGCTCGCTAAGGCCTTAAACTAGCATCATAGTCCACCAAGACTATAAATTGGCATCACAACCTACTAAGGCCTTAAGCTAGCAAAATTGTGACATTTATTGATCATTTGTAGTCTTACTCCTTATGCTTCCCCTTGTTTGACCTTTGTGTGATCTTTGTTTGCCTCTATTGCAATTTTCTGAAATGATCTTATCTCATTAATGACCTTGGATGGTCTTGATTGCATTAGAGTTACATATGTTTTATGGCATTTTAATATTATTTATTCACTTTTACCCAGGTTCCACTTAATATGCTTTCGGTAGATATGTAGGATCAAAACATGAGTACTCAGGAGCAAATCAATTTATCTTTGTGTCTACATGGGCCTCATGGTGATATTAAATAGTGTATCAACCTTAATTGCCTAGATCTTAAGCTTGAGAGTCTTGTAAACCACATAGCCTCAATAGGGAAACCTCTAGAATGGCCTGAAAACCTAGTTAAAACACTTAACTTAGAAGCGAATGACATAATGAAAGACCCTTTAGTTGAGGTTCCTATCACAACACATAGTGGTGAGGAGAAAACCCTTAAACTAAGTTCCTCACTAGAGCCTCAATGCATCCAATACATCACCAAAATATTACAAAACAAAATTAAGGCATTTACCTAGTCATATGAAGACATGTTAGGCCTAGACCAACATCTAGTCCAGCACAACATCATAATATATCTGAACATTAAACCAGTTAAGCAAAAAGTGAGCAAGATTATACCTGATTTGGCCTTGGCAGTTTGCAATGAAATCTTAAAGCTCTACCAAGCATGTTTCATTAGGGCTGTCGATTACACATAATGGGTGTCCAACACAGTGGTAGTCCTTGAGAAAAATGGGAGTATCTGTATTTGCATTAATTTTCGAGACCTAAACAAAGCAACCATCAAGGATGACTTCCCTTTGCCTAGTATTGATCAACTTACCGATACTATAGCTGAACATGCCTTGCTATCCTTTATGGATGGATTCTCGGGATATAACCAAATTAGGATCAACCTAGAGCACCAACTTAGCATGACTTTTATGACCCCATGGGGTACTTTTTATTATACCATGATGTCCTTTGGCCTTAAGAATGCTGAAGCAACATACCAAAGAGCCATGACCTATATCTTTACTGATTACATGTTAGGTTTACTTAATGATTATGTAGATGACATAGCCGTGAAGTCTAAGATAGTCAATGACCTAGACCTTGTGCTTAAATAATGCCTCAAATATGAGCTTAGGCTCAATCCTAAGAAGTGTGTCTTCAATGTTAAGACTAGAAAGATGCTTGGCTTTGTAGTCTTTGAAGCATGGATACACGTAGATATTGGTAAGGTTAAGACCATATCCAAATTGACAACACCTACCAATCTTAAGGAGCTTCGAGGATTACAAGGTAGATTACAGCTTATTTGTAGGTTTACCATTAGGCTTACAAATAAGTTACAACCTATGCAACACTTGCTTAAGAAATGAGTTCACTATGAGTGGATGGCTCAATGCCAATAGGCCTTTGAAAACCTTAAGCAAGAGTTGACACAACTACCAACAATCTATCCTTTGCAAGAGGGTAAATTATTCTACATTTATCTCACCATCTCTAATACATCCATTGCCTCTCTACTCTATCAAAAGCATGATGATGATGGGGGAAAAATACCTATCTAATACCTTAGCCATGCATTAGTAGCCCATGAGACCCGATACATTGAAGTGGAGAAGTATTTTCTAGCACTAGTCTTCTCTTCAGAAGCCAAGTCAATGTCATTTGCAAGGACAACATACTCAAAGCCATAACAACCAATATCTACGAAAGTAGCCACATAGCTTGATGAAAAGCCATAACTAAAAAATTCAACCTTCATTACATCTCTCAATCCTCAACAAAAGATTTAGCTATAGTCATACAACTCACAATTTTACCTATTAATGACCAAGTAGCCATAGACCCTAAATTCCTTGATGAACACATTAACATAGTTAGCCAAGTGCCTGAGGGTTATGAGGCAGTCATGAACTTTAGTTGAGCTTGAATTGCCCATGGGGTTAGTGATGCTACCATCATAACATTCCCATCTAGTGAGATCCAATTGTTTGCCTATAGTTTTGGGTTCTCATGTACCGACAACATAGTAAAGTATGAAGGTTTGATCAGAGGGATGATGGTAGCTCGTGACCTAGGAATTAGACGCCTAGCCATCAAAGGCAATTCACAACTCATGGTTAACCAAGTAATTGAAGTCTATACATGCAAAGCTAAGCATTTACAACCTTACTATGACCTAGGAAGGCAATTGTTACAACAATTCATAGATGTTGATATCCAACACATACCTTGAAATGAAAATGTCATAGCTAATGTAATTACAAAATTGGCCCTTATTGTGATATCAGATGTGTTTAGCAAGTTGCCCACCTTAACTATGGAATGCGTTAGTCCCATCACATAGAACACTGAGGATACTTTTGTGGTCATCATTCACACTACCCCTTCCAAGGAGTGGTATGACAATATCAAATTTTACCTTATGCATGGTGAATCATCACAAGGCCCGACTGCTTCTTAGAAGAACACCATACACAAGCGACCAAAGCAGTATGTCATTGAAGGTGATAACACATTATGTTGATGATCCTATGATGGCATACTCCTAAAATTCTTAGGTAAAATTGAAGTTAGAACGGTCGTAGAGGAGGTTCATGAGGGTGTTTATGGAGGACATATAGGACCTAGAGCCATGGCTACTAAGAGTAGGTGGTTAGGCTATTATTGGCCCCATATGGAAAATGACTATCTACAAAAAGTCTTAGCGATGTGACACATGCCAATGATATAGCAACCTAATACATGTATCACCAACTAAGTTACATACAACCTAGATAACATGGTTATTTCAACAATGGTGGTTGGATATGATTGGACCTATAATGCCTAAGTCTACCATAAGGCATAACTTCATCATTACCACAACCAAATACTTCACCAAGTGGGTTGAGGCTATTCCTCTAAGGAAGACCATGTCTAAACAAGTTTGCAAATTTATCCTAGACAACATTGTAGCTTGTTTTAGCATACCCATGACCATAGTTATGGATAATGGACCTCAATTTAGTAGCCAAGAAACCAAGGATTTCTATCACAACCTAGGCATTAAACATTCTTCCTCATCACATTACTACCCTTAAGCTAATGGACAAGCAAAAGCAAGCAACAAGGCCATCATCAACTTGCTTAAGAAGATGTTCAACAACAGCAAGTGGAAGTGGCATGAGGGGCTTGTTCATGCACTATGGACATATAGAACAACTAATCACATGACAACCAGCATGACCCCTTATAGCCTTATTTATGATTCTGAAGCTATTTTACCTCTTGAATTGCAAGTACCATCACTCCAAGTAGCCTTGGCTGACTTCATTAATGACTAGCAGAGCAAGGAGTTGTAGACAACAACACTGGATTCAGTGGAGGAGTAGCATATGTAGGAACTTGCTCACATCGAGCGCTATTAAGAGAGGCAAAAGTGCTAGCATCACCATAACTTAACCATGCACAAGATCAAGGAGTAGGACCTAGTCCTCAAGGCCATCCATGAGCATGCGGACAAATTCTCAGCCAACTAGGAAGGGCCCTTTCTTGTCACCAAAGCCTATGGAAACAAAGCATTCAAAATAGCCGACATGGATGGGAATGAGCTGGCCAATCCAATCAATCATTCATATCTAAGGCCATACTACATGTAGCTGAAACATCATCAACAAGCAAGCCTGCTTTCAATAGTCCACTATAACCTTAAACCAGCAACATGACCTACCAAGGCCTTAAACTGGTACCATGGCTAGCCATGGCCTTAAACTAGCAACATCGGTAACCTAGATAGCCTAATTCTCATGTGGCCTATATGCATTGTAGCCTTATAATATGGAGTGGTGTTTTGTATTCTTTGTCAGTGCCTCTTGGGTCAATCCTTCAGGCACCAACAATGAGGGGCCATTGAAACACCACACAAATTTGCATGTTATAATCAATCTTCATCATGTAGCTTTCACCCCATGAAACTTGAGGCAAAATTTCATTGTAAATGTGAAAATTATAACCCACAATAGACAATTTCACATACTTTGTACTTTTGGGGCTGAAAATTGCCTCATAAGTGATCAAAGCCTCATTCCCTAAGTGAAAAGGAGTCACCTAGTATCTATATTTGGGCTTGGGGGGTGAAAAATGCCTTTTGAAATGCCAAAAAAGGCAATTTGATGGGTTTTATGAAGGGTATACATTTTTCTACGTTGGAAACACCTACAGGAGGTAGATCTCACCTACCCTCAGTGTGGAAGGATGGGGGGTCTGGAAACTTTCCCCCTTTCATCTATGCATTATTCGGATCTATTTATATTTTCACGTTTTACATCTCCTAAGTCCTTGGTTGATCTGCCAAACTAGCTAGGGTGCCCTGAATTCCATTTTCATCATGAAGGTCCTAGGAGTTCAGGGTTGAGAAATTGCTTGCACCAAGGATCCTTGGTTTTTCATTCCAGCAATTGAGGTTTCCGATCACAACAAACCTCCCTCTTGCGAATGGAAGAATCATGATTTTATTCTTCTACACTTTCATGTTTCCTCAACTCTCCTTCTTCTTTTGCTTCCTTCTTGATCAATCATTGGATCTAATATGCTCTTAATTCTGACAATCGCCCTTGGGCATAGACTCCAAAAGTTCTCCTTGTTTCTGATTGAAGCCCATCTACAATATGGCAAAGTTACTCTTGTTGAGAATAACCATGGCCAAGACATTATGCAATAAGGAATAGTATCAACCCATGGTAGCATCTAAGGGTTCATGTGTCCCTCATTTCCATCCTTGGATCTACCTCCTCAAGTTGGACACTCGAGAGTACATTTGATATTTGTTGTTGAACAATTCGAGCATTGTACTCCACTGTCTAATGGATTCCAGTTCTAAAAACAAGTACCAACTTTTTGCTTCTTTAATGAGTGTCTTGGGGAACAACTTAAGCTTTTGCTAGTCATTTTCTATATTTGGCAAGGCACAGGCATCATGAAAAGCTTGAAGATGGTTCTACGCATCTAAGTTATATCCCCCTTCGAACCTATGGATATTGTTCATGTCTAACCTCTTGATCCGACTACCCTTTATGTGCTTTATAGGAATTCTCACTGCCTCTGCAATGTTTAGCATGCTTTAGGTAGCAAGTAAAGGCTCATCAAGGCCATGATTCTGGTGCCTACAATGCCCTCTACTCCCCCTTCGTTCATGGCAACGAGCCTCTCTTAAACACCCATGCCCTAGATCTTGACTTGCCCAATGGTCCTGATGATCATCTTGGTCCCGTCAATCACCTCCATCATGATTGTGTCCCTTGTAGTTGCGTTTAGAGCCAGAAGAGGAAGATGACAATGAAGGTAAAAAGGAAGGACGACTAGCATCCTCACAATGCCTACCACCCCCTCTTCGGTGATCGTGGCCACAATCATGATCATGTTTCTTATCCACATCCCTACCATGACTCCCCTCCTTAGATCCCCCTTTGTCATCAAATTCCTTCTTACTAGAACCAGGTTTGCAAATCATGAACTGCAATTTCTAGTTTTGACCTCCTTCACCAAAGTCAAAGAGAGGAGTCTCTCTGAATGGAAAATCTCCAAAGAAGGGCTCTCCACCATCTTTTTGATACGTCAGGTATGGGGAATCATTGAACCACTTCCCCTTCATAGATTCATAGCACTGCTCTAGTTGTCAATCCCTTAGATGTTGTGCATCAATGGGATGATAATCCCTGATGTCACTATCCTACACAACATACTCAGCATGAAGTCCCTAGAGACCCAATCGCATAAGAGTTTGTTGGAGCATTGTAGGAATGGATCAATCGGGCGGTAACACAATGTTACCCTCCATGTCATGCCATCACAATCGTTTATCTTCATATAAGATGAAGGTAAAATTGGGTACATACTCATCAAGATGAGCATATACCATTCTATATTGTTGCGGCACCTTCTCATTTACTCTGTTAGACTTGGATGGAGAATCACTCCTGTGAGAATAAGACATCTTATGTTAAAAAACAAGAAATGCAATCTGCTTCTTAAAATTGTTGTAGTTATTTTAATGTATGATATGACTTTAGGGTTCATTCCAACAATCTTGAATAATTTTTCACGAAGTCCTAGATAGTGCACGTAACAACTTAAGGTCCCCAGCAAAGGCACCAATGATAAGCAACGAAATATCCCTACATCCAACCATACAAATCACAAGTGTTCACACGTGATCCAATTGAATTCTACAGACCTTAAGTTCCTAAATACACTAGTTCCAAATGAGAAATCTAATCATGACGATTGTTATCTTTCCAACTACACTTGTGGAGCTTATTGTATGGTTAAGTGTAATTGAGGCACATGATTTTTATTATTTTTATAGTTTATTCATCTATAATTATCAACAAGTTGAAACTTAATTTATGAACCACTTTAATTAATCTGATTGCTAATCAATAACTAACTATCCTAACATAAGCATCTGGTCCCACTTCCATGCACATCCTAAACATGTATAATGTTACTGGGTTACCAAACGTTAAGTGTTGCTGGGATTACCAGGCATCATGTGCATACTCAAAGCGATCATACTTATGTGTGTAATTAACTATTGTTTAATCTAGCTAGCTTACTTTAGGTTAATTACTTGGCAATATTAAATGAAATTGCACAAAACATTAAATGCATGAATAAAATATTTAAGTTAGCCAAGGTGCTACAAGGTTTAATCAGAAAGCTCATCTTTATTGCCACACACATTGTCATGCTCAAGTACAACAGTGCTCGAATAAAGATCCGTACACTCAATAACTCCTACTGTGAGCACTTTGGAAAATATTCTAACTCTAGAGAAAAGAAACTACAAGAGCTCTACTATACTATGACAAAATCTATTCCCAAACCATGTGCCCAAACGCTATATTTATAGGCCAACACACACTCCATGATATTGAATATCCAACATTGCATCTTGGGACTCGATATCACGTATCCAATATCGAAGCTAGGCAAAATACAATTCATCACCTAGAATATATAGCAAACACGATACTTTTATAAAACTTAAGTAAAACAAACAATGAGGTGTTACCAAGTGATAAGATTCTTGATTTGGAAACTCTAAGTCATGGGTGCACTATAGTCAAATTGTTTCAAGTTAACACCTATAGATCCTCCTTAGATTTGATGTAAGAAGAAATGCTTTTTTTCTTTTTGTAAAACAATGTACCCTAGACCTAACAAGAACTTTTGTAACAAAACAATAATCCTAAACATATTCCAAATATCTTCATTGCACTCCTTAAAGTTCTAGTCTCTAAGCTTCACAACCATATAATAAAACTAGTTGAAAGAGTTAATAGTGCATTTACTTTTGAATGTCTCATGCCCAACTTTTTATGCATACTTACTACAAATAGTGTATAAAGAATGCATACTATTAAAGATCCTTTAAGAGGCACAATCTTTCAATGAGGTGTAAACCTTTGGCAACTCCAAGTTATGAATTCAATTCTAATGGACAATAATGAGGTATAAAGTTCTGGGGTAAATGCTTTTAAAAAATGTATTGCAAGAAAACATATTTAATTTGTTCAATACCAAAATAAAAATTTACACTTCGATTTTGATTTTTTTACCACATCATCATTTTGGTTTTAACATTAACTCTGAAACAACACAAAAAATGCTGAAAATTTTTCAGTATGCATCTCATTTGAACTTTAGTTTTTGCTATTAGAATTGCATCATCAAAACCATGTGATTGATCCTTCAATATTGACATATTCACAGCACAAAAATTTTATATTTAAAAAAATTAAAATACCTCTATCTAATTGCTTGATACCTATAACTTTGCAAACTGTAGCCTAATAATGATAGTGTATTAGTCAAGACCTATGACTTGTTGATTAAAGCATATGGCTTGTGGATTTAGCATAGAGCTTGCATCCTACAAGTCATAGAAAAATTTTATTATCCAATCTAAATTAAGAATACACTTTAATAAGATTTTAAAAGTTGCAAATTTGAATTTAGTTAATTATTTACTTGTTTCCTTGCTTTCTTCCATCATTTGTTTTCTTGCTTGTTATGTTCGTTCGCATCAGAACATCCGTCTTTTTAAAAGTAAAAGCAATTCTATGTACAGTATTCTTTTATACAACAATTGTCTGCAGAACAAAATACAAAGAGAAGTAGATACAAAACGTTAGAGACTTGCTCGTATTTCTTTTCAATGCGAACTAGCACACTCTGCACTGTCAATCTCATCCTCATCCATTACTATGGTATCTTCACTGTCATCATCCTTCTTAAAACCAGGGGACTCTACGTTTTCACTTCTTCCTTTCTTTGTGTTACTTCCTGTCTCTTCTCTTTCTTTACTATTCTGTAACACAGGAGAATCCTTCTTGAATTCAGATTCATAAATGTTCTTGTATGCATTTGCCATTTTCAGTAGTTCATCTTGAGTTACTCTAGGGGTAGGCATTTTAGAATCATATGCAGCAAGTTCCTTGGCAACACGAGGAACCCATTCCCATGTATCATGCAAGTCTTCAAGTTTCTGAAACCGGCAAACAAGAGAATGAAATGAAAAAGAGAGTATCAGAAGGGTTAATATTTACTGTACGTTTCACCTTCTTGTCTTTTATATAATTTACAGCATCATCTAAGCACGCAAGAATTCCTTGAATTGCAATTTCCTTCAACTCGGTCATTGGAGGCTGAAATAACAATCATCAGAACCATAATTCAACATTGCTAATAAAAAACGATGAACAAGTGTTAACATCATGAAAAAAAGCCAGGAAGTGAAGAGAAAACACAATCTTTTAAAAAGCGCACCTAAAGTAGATTGGGAAACTTCTTTAGAAAATTTGCAAATGCAATATCTTTATCGATAAAGAAACCAAAAAAGAATAGGTATTCTGCGTCATATGCCATGCAATCTAGAATGCTAAAAACTGAAATTTGAAACCTGTTATCTTTTTCACCGAAGCGATGAGGCTGAAAAGAATGTCGGGATAACATTTTCCTTTCTGCTTTTATTTATCATTGTGTATTCATTGATTGACTGAAAGTTAAGCCTGTATAGGTAATCACTGGCAATATAATCAGGATTCAGGAAGAAAATTGACACTGAGAAGGCTTGACTTTATCTTTCAGTTGAAATAAATACTAATTGTTTTCCTTTTCATTTTCCATGCATAAACATCTTGCATCGTACATAAGTTATCTTAATAAAATATAAAAAAATAATGTACAATCTATAATACGAACTGATGACTACCATCTAGTTGGTATGAATGTGTGTTGTTTCAAAGACCAAAGTTTAATTCTTAACAATATTTACCGAAGTTTCAAATGGTGTGTCAAAGTTTGGTTTTACGTTTCATGGTCAACTTTAATTTACCTGTATCTTATGAAAGAGATTATCTATCGCTTAACAACTTGTTTATAACGTACATCATTATGATTACAATTCTTGATCTTATAATGATCATTCATGAGTTACTTCTAAAAATTACTTTGTATTAAAAACTCATGTATCTACGATCTCCTTTGGGAGTTTTCTCTGATTGGTCTCATTCGTGAGACTAGGTTCTTTTGAACCTTTGATCATTGTCTTCATATACAAACCTGAATTCTCAAACTACCCACTTCATATGGGGCTTTGTCCTTGGTGGATTCTCAGCCCACACAACTTGCAATTTGTATTCCTCAAATTACAACTGCTACACAACTTTTTTTGACATTTACCAAGTGACACTTACTCTAATGTCTGGACACTTTAACTTCTCGTGTCTGTGTTCTTTAGTCAGAGCTCATTACTTCGTAAGTTACTCTCATACAACACAACTTTCGATCTCATCCTGGACTCACTCACTTATCCTTTCTTCAATTTATATAGATCTTCTTCGGATGTTGATTGTTGTCAAGGATTTTGGTATTAATTGTCAACCTCATCCTGTCACATTCCTGCTTAATATTAACAAATACACATATATTGTGAGGAGGAGATACGACCTTTCCTTGATTGATATAAAGGAGAGAGCTCTCTCAATGTCATGTGTATCATCTACCTTAATAGCATTGAACAAAATACTTCCAAGTATTTTAGTATCCATCGTCTGGTATTTTGTTCAGTGAATGCTCCTAAATTTGTAATACCTCTCCTATGTATATCAGCAAGTTCTTTGCACGTTTGTGTCCTTGTCATATCATTATCGTTATGGCATTCTTTATGTCAGAACCATGAAGTTCTATATCTACAATAGTTCATTTTCTGAACTTTATAAACAATGTTAGAGCTATTCCCCACTTTGTTTACACATTCTTGTAGACCTTACTGAAATGCTTCGCATAAACCCTGTTGCACCCAATTTCCTTTTCAACTTGAGAAGAATTTTAATACCAAAGAAAAGGACCCACTTAATGACAGAGACCCTGAACCAATGGTTTCAACTTATGGTTTTACTTCGAAAGTTGGGTCTATCGCCTATTTATACTTTACTGCTGCTCAAAAAGCAAACTGCAGCATTGCATATGTAAATCACACTGATTAGAGTAGGACTCTGAAAACATTTTGTGTTAATGCAATGATTCAAAGTCAGCTCTAAGCCTCCTTGTTTCTGTATTTCTATTAGTTTTCTTTTCGAGTGTTGTTTATGTTTCTCTGCTTTTTCTGATTTTCCACCTAATCAATTTTTTTTTGTTTATTTTTATCTTCTTTCCAAGTAGCACGAGATCACTAGAAAATGTTTTCAAGTCTACTGCAAACCCATTATTTTTCTATCTTGTTGCCTAGAAAAACGGATCTTACAAATCAGCATTTTTTATTTTTTATTTTTTGTCTTTTTCATAAACAAAATCAGCTGCTCAACCTGCTTAACCTTTCGTGGATTCCTTTAGCAAAAACTCACATTCGCTAACCTCTGAAGTGGATCACAGCCTAAATCTCATTTTGGATCCATGTCATGTCAACCTACCAGTGCACAAAGATCCACTTGGCTTCATCGATGAGTTTCTGAGCTCTTTCTTTTAAGACAAGCAACAGGCAAAAATAATTTACATGAGGAATTAGAAATAAGTCGGACGGTCAACATCAACTGACTACTCTACAAAATGAATGCAAATCTCCTCACTAGCAATCGGATGCTTAACAAGGATGCATCTTCTTCCACCATTGCTCTTGAATTGGTTCAGATCCCCCTTTGTTCTATCTGAAACAAGTACTGTTGCAACAAGGCTTCTAGAAGCGCCTACATGATGCTAGTTGTACTCATCGGAATTGCAACCATATTGCAATTCTACATTTCAAAAGCTGCTTGTTTGCTGTTTTCATCTTGCTCCACCAGATCTAAAAGCTTCTCCTCCTAAGGTTCTTATTTTGGCCCAGAGGCCAGTTACCAGCCCACCCAAGAAAGTCCTTCTCTGTCATGGTAAAATAATTTTATCATCATAACAGTGAGGGAAAGTTCTCTTGGTTACACTTTTTTTTGTTAGACTTTACCATGGTAAATAAATAATTATCGTCATAACACTGGGATAAGAGATGAACTTTTTTCACAGGAATTATTATTTGCGAGAGTCCAACTACTTTGTAACCTAGACTTTGTCCTTGGAAAATCAATTCTGGGGGAATCAATTTGAGATTTTTTAATTGGAAACATATAAAAAAACTCTTGGCCAAATAATAAATATATATTATAAATATATAGCTAAACTAGATCTACTCCAGCTTGTTGTGTTGCAAAAGGAACATAATCTTAAATTGCAAGGGTTGTATTAATGCATGGAACACATCATTTCAATCAATATCATTGAATAGAACGTTTATTCTTTCATCCAAGAATCAAAAGAAAAGCTGATCAAGTGCATCTTTATTGTTGATGATCCCAATGTGGATATCCCAACCCTTTCTAATTTTTCTTTAGAAAACTGGAGGATGCTTTTCTCAACAAGCATATCCAATTTAACCTGCATATGGAGGTCTTCCAAAAACTCCACCAATACTGGTCCCAAACCTGGATACAAAAGGAGGGGCAGCATCAGGTTGGCAGCCGACTGTAAAACCATGCCGAATCTCATGAAGAAGTTGTTCTTCAGATTTTGCAGATGCTAGGGCATTCCCCCAATGCAATGCACCGCAGTTACACTCTTCATAGATGTGAATGGTGAAAAAGAACTCATGTAAATGACCCCATTTTATTGGGACAAGGCTAAGATGATGATGATGATAGAGGTCTCACAAAAAGTTGAATAAATTTAACTTGCATATAGAGAAATCAACTCCTCCTGTAGAGATGAAAGTTAATTCCCTTGAACATGAGGCTATGATCAAAGAATTTCCAAAAGAAACCATCCATCAAGAATGGGTCCCAACTTTTCAAAAGTTCAGTGGCTGGTTGAAAAGTTGTGATGCGATTCTTAGCAAACAATCCCTAGTAGTAGCAATATAGAAGAAATACATAACGTAAACCTCAAGGAAAGCAACAACAACCACAGATGCAACATTTGTCATACACTTCCCCACCCGAAAGGCTTCCTCCTGGGTCTCACAAACAATGCAGGAAGACGAACTTCACCACTTGTGAACCATTTAGCTCGAAATGGCACCCAGTCCGCTTCAACAACAGCTTCACTCTACACCATTGCAACAACTCAGTAACTTTTTTCACAAAAGATTCAAAAGGCACCCTCCCATGCACAACTAAGTTTCTAAACTCCTGCAATCTTCCAAGGTATGTATACCCATTTCTTTGAGTGAAAAAAGTACACTAAGTCAAAAAAAAATTGTATTTCTAATTGTCATCCACAATTTTTCATCTCGGATACTTTAATTGGTCTCAAGTAAATTTTCTCTACCTATGAATAGGGCATGTTTACTGCTTTTGCCAAACTGTTGCGACTTCATGCATTTTTTGGACCAAAACCAGAAAGAAAAATCAAACCCCTTCAACTTTCTAGAAGCTATACACCTTACCAAAATGTTGCTTCACGTCCACAACCAATTTGAAATGCTTATTTGGCACTACAGTCATGCTCACAAGAGGCATATTGTTGCAACATCAATCAATTTAAACAAAATAGTAAGGATCTGAAATAATTCAAAAGCAACCGTGAAAATAGAGGCACCTTTTTTAAGAGCATCCAATTGTTGGTGAAGGGATCTGCATTCATTTATATTCATTTTGTAAAGCAATGAATTATTGTTGACTGTCTACCAACCTATTGCCTAACTCAAAAGCAAGAGTTCAAAAACTCATCGTTGGCAGTGTCAAGCAGATTTTTGCAAGCCAGACCATTGACATGACACGAACCCAAAATGAGATTCATTGTGATCTGCTTCAGACAGCAGCAGAAGAGACCTTTTCCTAGAGGAATCTGCAAAAGGCTAGGAGTTTCTGACCTATGACATAGACAAAAAATGTTGATCTACAGGATTGGTCTTTGTAGATAAAGAGATAGAAAAAATTTTGGTTCTACAACTGACTTACTAAAGTTTATAGTGATCTTGTGCAACTTTGAAAGAACAGAAAAACATATACGAAAAATCAAATAACCAGAAAAGCAAAAATGAAGCTTAAAAGAAAACTAACAGAGAAACGGAAATAAGTAAAAAGCTTAGAACTGGCTTTAAATTCACTGCATTAGCATACCCAACATAATTCAGGCTTAGAAAAATAAACTCAATCAAGTTGCAAATCCTTTTTAAGATTGTGTCCACTGTCGATTTTCCTTTCAACCTGACACGAATTTTAATACTCGAGAAAAAGACCCATTTAATTCAAGTAAATAAACCTGGACCACAAATAATATGTTTTTTGAACTTTAATCAGGGTTTTATATATAAATTTGTGGTTGAGATTCAGAAATACTGAACAAGTTCATAAGCATTAATGAAACAGATGATCTTCAAACTCATGCTTAACCGTATCTGTATAGTAGCTGGCTTGTCTATTAGAAAGATAAAATTTATAATAATTTATATTTAATGCCAAAAACTATTCTACTTATAAGTTCAAGTGTCTGCATGCATACAAGCATGTCTGTACAAGACCATACTGTGCACTGGCTACAGTTTTGCAATATATGCATCACTGTCACAACAACAACAACAAAACCAGGAATACTAATCCGCTAAAATCTTTACTGATCATTTTTGTAAAACAGAAATACTTAAACCATACCATATGAAACACTACAAGAAAAACAATTGCAATTACAACTCTTACTGGTTCCTCTTGATCCTGCAACCATGACATCGTAGCTATCAAATCTTCAGCTGCCCACTTTTGCGCATCAACAATATTGAATGTTGGTTTTGTTTTGAAATCACTCCTTGTTGAACCGATCTGATAAAGGTCAGAAATCTTAACAACAAATTAGAATAACGCACAAAAGTGAATCTAAAAAGATTGCTCAAATGATCACGATGAGAAATTGCAATGAAAATTTTGATAAATAAAAACAGAATTGTAGTAGATTCATTCTCATGATTAAAAGATGTTAGAGAAGGCAAATATATATTCAACCTTAACTGCGTAATTATTTTAACCAAGTGTTCAAAAGAATCTGGAGACTTAACTATTGATGGAAGCAGAGAACACAGTCAAAGATTGAAGTGTCAAAAAATATCCAAATCTTTTAGCTAAAAAAATCTTCATTAGTTCGTGATTTTTCAACTAATTTTTTTCCAAAAAGTCACAATTTTTTCCTAGTTTTTGGAATAATTTACATAAGGTTCTAAAAGAAATTTGATTTTAAACTTCTATACATAAAAATAGTAACCAAACTAATAAAATGATAAAAGCCTGATTGAATATATTGTTTATGGATTCCATTGTTCTATTAATACCAGTTGACGAGCAGTGGAGTATCCAACACCCAACCATATGAAATACGAGTGTTCATGCATAATCACAGTCGAACTCCGCAGATAAGGCAATGTGATTATACCAATAATAAGTTAGCATTCATGATCGTTGTCTTCCCACATGAGCTAGTAAAATCAGTGCATATTATTTAACTCATGGAGAGGTATATAATATTGATATTGTATTGGTCATCGTGCTCTTAATAAACATGAAGTGAAGGTAAAAATTTCTACATTTAAGTAACAGTGAAACAAATCTAAATTAGCCTATGCAATGAGTAGCCAGTCTTGATCTTCTGATCACACCTTAGACTTCATGCAACTACTACTAGGACTACCAAGTACTACACTACTGGGCATACCAAGTGATAGTACTACTGGGTTACCAAGTAGTACTCATTCCATTCCACTTAATGACATTAAAAGTAAATTGCAATAAATCATAAACATTAACTATGAAAACAGTAATTTGCAATAATGGAAAGTAATCTCGATCTTTATTTCCGTTCATGCAATATGTCCAAGTACATCACACTCAAATAAAGACTTTGTTTAATCACTTAACATCACACTGCAGGCACACACTGCTAAGTACTAAATTCAAGAAAACAAACTAAAAGAGTTATGTTACTAAACTATCAAATCTACTGTGGATCCATGCACCCAAGTGTTGCTTATATAGGCTGGCACACATCCCGCGATACTGTTTATATCACATTTATACGATAACGTATGGTGAGACATGATAACGTATCTACAACATCATAGATACGATATCATTGGCTCAAAATTTTTGGATTTATCACACCCCCACGACTAATTGAAAACTCATCCTTGAGTTAAAACAAAATAAGGATGGAGTTCCTTACAAAATTGGGAGATAGATCTACATGACACTGACTTCTATATACATGACTCTCTAATGCTGCAGTGGAGTTTACAAAAATGAACACATAACATAACAATTTTGACAAAGAATGAAAAACAAAATCTGGCAAGGTTGAATGTAGCCTTATGTTGTTCTAGGTGGAGGTGGCTTTTCCATAGGTTTCTTTTCCTTGTCGTCAGGCTTTTTAAATTGGTATCTGTTTAGGAGTGCTTGCAACTTCTCTTCTTCCGTTTTTGGATTGTGGACCATCCATGCTAATGAACCAATGTTTGATGGATTCAACAAATTCCACAAACATGGCAGTTGCGAAAACATCCGATTGGCTTTAACGTACCACACCGGAAACTATTGTCGCTCTTATTCATAAGCTATGGCCTTTTCTCTGAGTTCATGATAGTCCGTTAATCTTCTGACTAGATTCACTGCTACATCCTTTTGCCCCTGGTAGCCAACCTTAACTACTTCTAGTTCTGAGTTTGCTACTTGAAGTTTTTGTAGAGCATCTTTTCTATCTACAAACTCCTTCTCATATAAAGCATAAGTGGCTGCTACTTGCTATTCTAGTTCATTTCGAGCCTGCCTATTGTTAACATGGCCAAATTAGCATATCAAAGGTTTGCTAACACCATGTATTCTCTTAAGTCTTCTATATGCATGTTTTTATTTTTCACTTCCGCTTGATAGGTTTGAGCCATGCTATCCAAGATGGGTTGTCAATCAGGATATTGTGCTGCAACCAAATTGATTTTGGCCTTTACCATCTAGATCTCTTTCTCATTTATCTGTTTATACATGCCCACTTGGTCTCGGAAGTGTTGTTTGAGCCTTTCATGTTTCTTGGCCTCATTTTGCTACGAGCTGATTTCAATGGTTGATTTTTGTCAAATGGCACGTACCTCCTCCATAGAGAAGGTTCTATTTTCTCTTACGAGGTGGCTCATATCTTGGTTGACCCTCATCAGCTACTCTCTTAACTAATGGATGCTTTCTTCTAGAGTGTTTTTCTATTTTTCCACTGTGGTCAACCTCACATTGTTTGCAGTGATTTGTTTATTTTCTTCTTCTAAGGCAACAAGTGCTTTGGCATAGGCATATGATTGAGCTTCAACTACTAAAGCATTCCATACTTCCTTTTCTTTCTCATTTGCTATATCTTTGTTACTCTTAAGAAGGAAATTAATTTGCTCAGTTTTGAATTATGCTATCTGATCTAGTGCTATCAACTAAGTTGGACCTCTCCTTTCTGCTCTCAGGGCTACAAGCTCTTCTTGTAATCTGTGAAGCTCATTCTCAGCATGTTCTACCCTGTTTTCGCCCATGATTAATTTTCCTTTGGTGGCTATTAATTCAAACTATGTTGCAATGATATCACTCGGAATATCAAATAAATTTTTCATAACTTGTCCTGTCTACAACAATCTATCCAACACATCTTCATGTTCTGTAAAAGTCATAGAGGTACCAACTATCATTTGAGCATCTTTGGCTCTAAAAATATCAGTTGGTGGTACAACAAGTACATTAAAAAATTCTTTAATGTGATCTACGATCACTTTTGTGGCTCTCGTTGCATCATGGTGCTGCAAGACCACAACTATGGCTCCTTCTCTTGATTCAAGCACCGCTTGGAATGATGCAACGCTCCCAGAAATCTGTTGTGATCACTGGGCCTCTCCTCCTGACTGCAGCAATATCTGTCTATTGATAGGTTGGTTGAAATAGTTGGTTTGACTACATCATCAATCGCTTTGAATAAAGTGGCCTCTTCCCTACTTCCCCAATTCATGGTTTCTGCAATTTGCTACAAATGACTCATTGAAGGCCTATAATCTTGTGGCGGCAATGGTGGAACTTGTGGTTGCTACTATTGTTGTCCTGTGGGTTGGGTAGTCTCCTCAGTGCATGGTTGTTCTTCTAATTGGTCCTTTTTGGAAGGCACAGGCTTGAGCATTTCAACATAGAAAGCATTTTGTGCCTTCCTGAATGCATCATTTGTATACCCTTGGACACCAACCCATTTAGATAACTTTCGGATAAGGCAAGGAAATAGAAATGTTAACTTCTCTGTCTTCTTTTCTTCGAACTATCTTTAAATTTGTATGAAGTAAAGGTGAGTAATATTTGCATTGAATTTTTCCATTAGTATTGCGCTCCCTCTGGCCACATATGTAGCGATTCTATTCAATCTTTTGGTAGGAAGTAGGTAATAAGTGCTAATTTTGAAATAGATCTTTTCTTCTGTAGTCTATTCATTGTATTTTGTCTTCCTTGCCATACACCCATTGTAACCACAGCTTCCTACCATCTGTGTCAAATCTGGTTGATATTTGTGCCACCTTTGCTCTTTGATTAGGCACATTCAATATCTCCGCTATTGCCTTAACTAAGTAAGATACTAAGATTCCTTCAATTTTGACAGTAGCATCAAATTCTCGATTTTGCCAAAACTAGAGTGTTTCTTCTAGATACCATTCTCCATTGTTTATTAGAGTAGACCACAAAGGAGATGACTAAAGTTGGGCCTTGATAGCTTCTAGAGAAAATTCCAAAAATGGACCAAAGTTAAGTTCCACAATCACTGTCAACATGATGGATTTTTCCTGAATAGCCTAAAGGCATTTAGATGACACTGTAAGTTGTTGTCCCTGGATAGGTACTGGTGGAACATCCACTTCTGCTTGAGCAAATTGCTTTGTTGCAGAAGTTTGTTGATGAATGCTCAAAGATTGTGCTTCCTGCTCTCCTTGCAAATTTTTCTCACTTGCTTGTCCTCTTCCACAGCCTTGTGGTCTTTTGCTAACTAGTCGTGGGAGTTCTCCTTGTGCTCGTCTTTTTGGAGCCATCTACAATCAATCAAGGATTTGGAATTACTAGAATATTCTCATAAATGAGTAACAATTTAATACCTTACTCATACCCTTAGTCATATCAAGTTCTTAATTCACTATGATTGTAGAGTTAAAAGATTTTTTCAGTAACAACCCCACTAGTACTTTAAATGAGTGGTATGGTCAATTAGAAGTCTTCTTAAAGTGGTTTTGGCTTTAACATGAGTGGTTTACTTTAAAAATTCTTAATATGTTCCTTAACTTACCCCTATAATACCATCCGATTGTTAGCAATTTCAAAAAAATCGATTCAAATTTTCCTCACTAGCAACCCACCCCCACCCCCCACCCCACAACTAAGGTGATCACTCTGGGATCACGTAGATTCGAAAATCACATAGATTGGGGCAATAATGAGCAAGTTATGGGCACTGGAAGTTGAAGTGTCATAGCTCTTTAGCTTCACAGAAAAATTGGCAACAACTCCCCCGCACTATATGTAGAATTTGCCAAAATTGGAGTGTTTCTTCTAGATAATATTCTCCATTGTTTGTTAGAGTAGGTCACAAAGGAGATGAATGAAGTTGGGCCTTAATAGCTTCTAGAGCAAATTCCAAGAATGAACCAAAGTTACGTTCCACAATTATTGTCAACATGATCGATTTTTCCTGAATAGCCTGAAGGCATTTAGGTGACAGCGTAGGTTGTTGTCCCTAAATAGGTACTGGTGGAACATTCGCTTCTGCTTGAGAATATTGCTCTGTGGCAAGAGTTTGTTGATGAATGCTGAAGGATTGTGCTTTCTGCTCTCCTTGTTATGCTTGTGGATTTTGCTCGCTTGCTTGTCCTCTTCTATAGACTCATGGTCTTTTTCTTACTAATCATGGGAGTTCTCCTTGTGCTCCTCTTTTTGGAGCCATTTACAATCAATCAAGGATTTGGATTACTAGAATATTGTCATAAATGAGTAACAATTTAATACCTTACTCATACCCTTAGTCATATCAAGTTCTTAATTCATTATGATTGTAGAGTTCAAAGATTTTTTCAATAACAACCCCACTAGTACTTTAAATGAGTGGTATGGTCAATTAGAAGTCTTCTTAAAGTGGTTTTGGCCTTAACACGAGTGATTTACTTTAAAAATTCTTAATATGTTCCTTAATTTACCCCTATAATACCTTCCAACTGTTAGCAATTTCGAAAAAATTGATTCAAATTTTTGTCACTAGCAACACCCCCCCAAAAAAACAACTAAAGTGATCACTTCGGGATCATGTAGATTCGAAAATCACACAAATCGAGGCAATAATGAGCAAGCTATCGACGTTGGAAGTTGGAGTGTCAAAGCTCTTTAGCTTAAAAAAATGGGCAACATCTCCCTTCTTATGAAATTTAGAAATGAAAATTTTTTTTAACTCCTCCACGCTATATATAGATTTTATGCGTGCAATATCGTAAATGCGACATCGTAGATGTGATATTGTAGGGCTTGCAATATCGTAGACACAATGTCACCATAGAAAAATCAAAATTTCTAAATGTTTTTCTTTGAAAAAATTGAGTCCAACCAAGGGTTTGGACATGGGGTTGATGCTTCAGTTGTGAAAAATAAGCATTAGGAATCTTGGGCTATGAAAGTATATGAGGTATCGATGGAATGGATGAGAAAGACAACATTGTTGTTGATAGAATAGATAGTGTGAGTAATATGGGAAGTATTTATTGTGACTGGAAGGCTCAAGATGATGTGGAATCACTTGGCAGGTAATGAGCCATGATTTTGTCAACTCAAATATCGGATACACGATATTGGGTCCCAAGAAACGATGTCAGATATCCAATATCACCTTTTCCATGCTAGCCTGTAAATACCACACTTGGGTGCACAATTGGAGGGGAGTTGGTTGATAGATTTTAGATAGCTTTTTCATAGATTTTTTATTTCCAATTATGTTGTTTCCTAGTGCATGCCCACAGTGTGTAATGTTAAGTGATTGTACAACATCCTTATTCGAGTGTGACATACTTGGACACGTTACATGAGTGAAAATAAAGATCGAGATTATTTTCATTAAAGAAAAAAAGAAAACGAAGTGTCATCAATAAACTCCTCCCCTGGACAAAATGCCAACTGATGTTACTCCTTGCAACTATGGTAGTCTTATGGTTGTTGAACAAAGTGATGAAACAATGAAATGTCACTAAATGTGGTTTGGACTTGGTTTGAATCTTGGAAAGAAAGGCTAATGATTACTTAACCATTAATAACACACAAGGATTTATTATGGCCCCGGTAAGACACCTCACGTCCCAATTCCTGCAATCCTTTCTACATTTCATCTCATCTCATTGTCCATATGATCCTAACTTGTGGTTTTGTATGACAAAGTTATTTTCTCAAATTGGTGGTTTTAACATGTCCATTTTGTTTCACATGTATGCATTGCATTCAACCCCTTTAGTGCCTACGGACATTTTTAGGTGTGCTTACACAAGGGCATTATGGGCTGGAGCCTGGAGGACCCACTTGTGTAACTGTTGTAACTTGTACTTGTTTGACACAACCACATCATTCTTAACCTTCCAAGCATGTCATTGTTAAATTTTATGATTTCCCTTACCATGTAATTCGTCTGTTCTACAACATAGGTATGACACCCCTTTTCTTGCGTCTTCCAAAGCTTTTAACGTTGATGACTCCATCTTCTAACACTTTTGATGCCTAAAACTAATTTCCTACTTGCCCCAAAACTATGAACTTCACCTGAAACCTTCCAACCACTCACAAAGCTTCATCTTCCATGCTCAGTACCCTCATTCAATGCAAATTCAAGTACCTCAATATCAGGTCAGACATGATGTTAAATACGTGATATTGGGTACCCAATATTGGGTCCACAAAACCTATATATATGACCCCCGCAGTGCTCCAAAAATCCATTCTCATCATTTGCAACTAGGGGAGTTTTTTAAATTTTCTTTCGCGACTAAGAGCTCTACGCAATCAACTTCCACTTGTGATATTTTGCTCAATGCCGCTTCGATTTTCGTATCATTTGGACCTATTTGAACCCAGCATGTTCAATTTAGTCGTGGAAGGGTGCTTGCATGGAAAACTTGTGCCAATTTTTCAAAATTTGTTATCACCCAAAAGGTATTAAAAGGGTAAAAACATTAAAAACCTTAAGTGTTATAATGAAAAATCAATCGTATTAATGCTAGAAACTTTAATTTTTTCACCCAAAGGACTATAACCATCATAATAAGCCATACATAAGAAAAAAGAAACCAATTGCAAAGGGTCATAAAAGAAGATAAACACTTTTTGGGCATCTTTCTGAAAATTTTTCTAACTCTGTAATCATATGAACTAAAACACTTAATGGAACTAAGGTCATGAGTAAGGTATAAATTTGTTAATGATAAATAACAAAACCTGATCCTTGATTAATTGTAGATGGCCGCAAAAAGAGGAGGACAAAAGGGACCTTCACATGGAGTAGCTAAACACCCAAGAGGTGGCAGAGCCCAACAAAGCAAGCATGCCGAGCATGAGGAACAGGAGGCCCAATTATTCAACATCCATCAAGAGGCTCCTGTTACAAGGCAATCAGTCCAAGAAGAGGCCATCAAACCACAAGCTCCCATGCAAGGACAAAGCCTCATGTTGTCCCCAGAATGCCTTGAAGCTATTTAGGAGAAATCCATGCTAACTACAGTCATTGTGGAAATGAATTTCGGCCCATTTATGCATTTGCTCCTGAGGCAGTTCGGACGCAACTCCAAGCATCATCGTTATGGCACATTTTGTCAGACAGTGGTGAACGGTACCTTGGCGAGACCTACCAATTCTGGCACAACAAGGAAGAAGGCACCATGTTTAACATTGGCAGAGTCATTATTTCTTTCTCGATTAAAGCAATTGCATAGGCTCTAAATCTGCCAAATGTGGGGGCCAAGTTAGCACATCAAACCACGAGGTCCAATCCTAAGACCAATACAACAAGGATGATAAGACAAATAATGAACTGACTTTGGAAGAGAGGACCTATTTCAAGATAGGCACACATCACTCTTCCCCTCCAAAGGGCTCAACAGAATCTCAACATACACGGCTAGGGAAAGTGTCATACTAATGGGCAAATACATGGCCAACCTTCTCCAATTATATTGCATGGAAATTCAAAGGTGGTTCGAAGAGAAGAAGGTAGGGAAGCCAACACTTCCATTCCCTTGCCTAATCTGAAAGCTATGTAAACACATTGGAATCCTAGGATACACAAATGACATTCCCAAGAGAGCTGAAAATGCTTCCTTCGCTGAATTGCTCAAACCTACAGCACCAAGGAAAGACCTTGGTGAGTAACAAAAACCAAAGAAGGAAGTGGAACTAGAAAAAAATAGAGCAAGAGCCTAAACAGTGTCATGAAACACAAGTTCCACCACCACCACCACAAGGCTACAGGCTTGCAATGAGCCATTTGCAAAGAATTGCTAAAACACTCAGCTAGGGGAGTAGAGATGAATCAAACCTCTTCAGAGTTATCAACGATGCCGTGCAGCCCACTATTTCTACCAATCCAACAAAGGGGCAGATTTTGCTACAATCACAAGGAGAATCCCAATGGTCATGACAAATCTCTGGTAACGCCGCATCTTTTCAGATGATGCTTGAAACAGGAGAAGGTGCCACAGTAGTGGTCATGCAACATCAGGATGCGGCAAGCGCAACAAAGGTGATAACAGATCACATCAAGGAATCTTTCAATGTGCCTGTTGTGCCCCCAGTGGATTTAACTAGGACCAGAGACGCACAAATGCTCGCTAGGACTTCAGTGACTCCTACAGCCCATGAGGATGTATTAGATCAATTGCTACAAACAAGACAAGTAATGAACACCTTGTTTGACATCCCCAGCAATATCATTATAGTACAATCAGACCTCATTACCACCAAAGAGAAACTGATCATGGCTAAGACCAAGGCGAAACATGCAAAAGCAGAAGTGCAACACTTGCAACAAGAGTTGGTCGCCCTAAGAACTAAAAGACGAGACCCTACCCAATTTGTCACACCTGACCAGCTAAACCAATTCAGAACACAGTAGCTAAACAAATTGATTAAAGAGAACAAAGCTGCTGAGCAAAAAAAGGAGAAGGCGGTCTGGAATGCCTCTACTATTGAAGCACAATCCTATGCCCATAAGAAGGCAGTGACCCCCACACAAGAAGAAAATAAACAGCTTGTTGCAGTTCATGCAAGGTTGACCACTATCGAGAAACAGAAGAACACCCTAGAGAAAAATGTCCACCAGTTGAGAGAACAACTAGTGAGGATCAACCACGACATCAACAGACTGACCGGAGAGAATCAAACCCTCTCGATGGAGGAGGTCCGTGCCATTCGTCAAAAGTCTGCAATCGAAATAAGCACGTGGCAAAATGAGGCCAAAAAGCATGAAAAGCTAAAGGAGCACTTCTAAGACCAGGTTGGCATGTATAAGTAGATCAACAAGAAAGAAATCCATATGGCAAAGGCCTGCATCGGATCCATGTCAATGCAAGATCCTAATTGGCAGCCCATCTTGGATAGTTATGCACTAGTTCACCAAGCGGAAGTGAAAAATAAAAACCTGCAAATTGAGGACTTAAAGGAATACATGACATTGGCTAACCTTCGATATGCCAACCTCACCATGTTAACATCAGGTCAGCCTAGAAATGAATTAGAATAGCAAGTAGCGACCACCTACGCATTATATGAAAAAGAGTTTGCAGACAGAAAATACGCTTTACAGAAGCTCCATGTAGAAAACTCCATGTAGAAAACTCAAAACTAGAGGTGATCAAGGCTCGCTACCATGGACAAAAAGATGTTGCCTCTAACCTAGCCAGGAGACTAACAGATCATCATGAGTTGCAAGAAAAGGCCACAACCTTTGAGGAGTAACAATGGCAATTTGCAACCTAGTACATGAAGGCCAACAAAATGTTTCCACAGCTGCCATGTCCATGGAATGCACCGACGCCAACACACATCAGTTCGACAACCTGGATGGTACATGACCTAAGGACGGAGGAAGAAAAATTGTAGGCGCTACTCAACGCTACAAATTTCAGAAGCCTGGCAACAAAGGGAAGCAACCGATGGAAGAGCCATTGCCTTCGGGAACTACATGAGGTTCTCCAATTTTGTGTCTTGTAATGTTATGTCCAATTTTCTGTAAAACACCACTACAGCATGTAAGAGTCAATTTGTTTGCTTGTTTGAGTTAGTCAATAATTCCGTACCTTCCCAATACTTTGTAAAGAACTTATTCCTCATTTTGTTTAACTCGAGGATGAGTTTTTATTCGGCAGTGGGGGTATGATGAGTCATGATTTTGTCAACTCCAATATCGGAGCCTCGATATCAAGTCCCAAGAAACGATGTCAAATATCCAATATCACCCCTTTCATGCTAGCCTATAAATACCACACTTGGGTGCATGGTTGGAGGAGAGTTGGTTGATAGATTTTAGATAGCTTTTTCATAGATTTTTGATTTCCAGTTCTGTTGTTTCCCAATGCATGCCCGCAGTGTTATGTTAAGTGATCATACGACATCCTTATTCGAGTGCAACATACTTAGATGTGTTACATGACCGAAAATAAGGATCGGGATTACTTTCATCATTGCAACATCCACTTAGATTTATTATTGCTTTCAATCGTTTAATTGTTTACTATTTTCCTTAGTTAATGTTTCCATTTATTGCTCTTTACTACTCCTGTTATTAAGCGGAATGAGTATGATTAATCGCAAGTGCTTAAGTGTAATTACTTGCTAGCCCAGCAATGTGTCATTTGGTATGGCCCATAACGTACACTTGGTAATGCCAATGGTAGTTACACAAAGTCCAAGGCATGTGCGGACAACTAAGAACAAATACTCATTGCACGTAAGCTAGTTTAGATTTTACTTTCCACTGTTAATTAGCTTAATTAATTGATCTCTTTATTATCATTAAGAATAGCTTAGGGCCAAACAACATCAATCATCATATGCCTCACTTTAGACTAAACCATATGTGACAAAGCTACCACTAGTCCAAGTGGGAAGACAGCAAACTATGATCAAAGCATAATGATTTAGATGCACAACTAGTCCCATCCATGAAATTCGACCGAATCATGTGTGAACGCTTGCTATTTGTATGGTTGGGTGTAGGGGTACCTTGCCACTCATTAGCAGGTATAAGATACAACAGTTATACAAGAGGGTCCTCCCCAAAGCAGGCTCGAGCCCTTCATGTTTGTATAACCATGCCCAAAAGTGTCCTTGGGCACTTAATGAGTTGAATGTATTGCATACTTGTTTAGCAAAACACACATGTTAGCACCACCAAATTGGAAAAATAACTCTATGTTACTCAAAATCATAAATTATGATTATTCAAACAATGAAATAAAATGGTTTTAGAAGGGATTGCAAGAATCGGGACATGATGTGCCTTACCATAGGCATAATAAATTCTTGTGTTTTATTGGTGGTTAAGGTAATCATTAGCCTTTCTGTCCAAGATTCAAACCAAGTCCAAACCACATTCCAATGACATCACATCGTTTCATCTCTTGGAATCACAATTGTAAGACTCAATGTTACAAGGAATATTGTCACTTAACGTATTGTCCAAGGGAGGAGTTTATTCATGGCACTTTATTTTTATTTTTTACATTTTTGAGAAGCCGCCTACCTTCAAGCATGGGTAACATGTCTTTCCAGTGGGACCCCCAGAAATTTATTCTATGCTCCTTTATTTGTTAACTGTGTCAACCTTTTTAATGGTGAGAAACTCTTATTAATGGAATGTATGGATGGATGATGTGGCCTCACTATGCAAATAATCAATCTCTTATGACTTGATTTCATAGAGAAATTTTCACCTTATTGGGCTACATCTTGCCTTTATTTAATTGTGTTCTATTAATGATCAAAAATTATTTACAAAGGGTTTAAAAACAAAGTATAAAAGAAATGGAAAAGATGGTAAAAAATTATGAAAAAGTATAAAGAATGGAAAATATTAAAAGGATTGAAAAATATTAAAGATGTGGAAAATTGAAGAAATGTGAAAGTATAAAAGAATGAGAAAAATGTAAAAGAAAGTGAAAAATGAAAAGAATTGTAAAACAAAAAAAATAGAAAAATCACTTATTAATTCCTAGGTCATGATAGGACGTCTCCACCACAACTAAACTCTTGGGCAAGTGTTCGGAAAATGCTCCACAGATCTCCTAGATCATACACTTTGGGTGGTTCTCTTAGCATCTTTAGGGTTTTAACTTTGTTACAATTATCCCACATGATCTTGATGGTAGTTGAGTTTTGATCATCTACGTTCTTGTTTTCCTTTCCTACTAGTATGTGTCTATGAGTTAATATTTTCATTTTTAAGTCCTCAGTTGGAGTCATTTTCTTCAAATAGGAATTAGTAAGTGGTTCATGTGTATCCATGCATATGTTAAGGTTCTCAGTTAGTGGCGACAATGTGTCTTTTGGTTTTGTGGCTTCTACTCTTTTTTCTACACACATTTGTGTTTTATTATTACTATGAACTATTATGATGTTTGTGTTAGTACTTTGAATGTCCTATCCACTGTTGCACCCTTCTCTTTTAGTAGTTATGCATGGAATTCTTTGTATGTGGATGGCTCCATGTTTGTCCTCTTTCGAGATCTCTACAGATAAATCTCTCATGTTTAGCCTAGCATCAATGGTGCTAAGCCATGCCCTCCCCATGATGATTGGACATTCCTTATTAGTATCATTCACATCAATCACCAAATAATCTGCTAGATAAAACCACCCATTAACACTAGTCGCTACATCGTCAATTTGTCCCAAAGAGATGGCAACAGATTGATCTACAAGCTCCAACCTGATGTCGCATTCCTTAAATGGTGGTAGGTTCCATGTTTAATATGTGTCGTAGGAGATTAAATTGACTTTGGAACCTAAGTCTAATAGAGCTTTGCATGGTAGATTCCCAACTACTCATAGATAGATTAAAGGAACTCCTGGGTCAATTCGCTTCTACGAGAGTGGCCATGCCTTAATCCAATCGATAACAACTACAATGAGCATGACAGTCCGTATTTTTAGACTTGATGATGACGAAAGCTTGTCAAGAGGGAGAAGATCTATTTTAGGAGAAGATGGTCTTGATAAAGCTCCTATTCTGCTAGACTTCTCTGGACTCGTCCTAAAGAAAGGATGTTTCTTTGTTTGGCCCTTAGCATTGTTGGTGGGATCTTCTATTCGTACATTTACTATCCTTGTAGCCTTCTTTTGTTGTGATTGTGATGGTAGTTCACCTTGCATTGCAGATGGTCACACTGGTGGCAAGGGGTTTGGATTGGGATTTGAAAGATCAACTGCTTGTGAATGCACATGTGGGTTTAGATTAGTCCTTGGTGGCATCAATTGGTAATATTTGGTGGGTGATATTATGGATTTTGAACAGTGACATTTGCTAGTGAGATCGGATGTTGGACATAGTATCCATAAGGATCATGTTGTTGGTATGGATACTATTGGCATGGCGGTGGCATGGCCCACAATTACGGTTGCTGCCACTACTAATGGTAATGCTCCTACAGTTGCGGCAAGGCTCCACTAAGATAGTACGTTGGTTGAAGTTGTCGTATGTAGTTACCTTGAGTATAAGGTAGGCATTTGGGCATTTGCTTTTGAACAAATCATGGGTTAAGTGCATATGCCCTAGTTTCTTGCAAATGTAACATGACTAAACAACATCCCTAAGGATGTTCGTACTGGCACACAATGCAACCTTCATCATCTGTGGAGCTAGTGTCTGAGTACCTAGCTACTAAAGCAACTTTGCCCTTTTGTCCAAATTCCTTTTTCTTCTTTTTGTCTCTACCTTTGTTGAGTACTTGTTCTGCTTTCTCCTCCACAATCTTAAGTACTATTGTACATCGTTCATCTACTGAATCTCACATTTTTGCTACCTATGCTGCTACATCGACAATAGATCTCTAGATCGGTAGCATCTATTTCCTAATGACCTGGTCCAAGGTTTCTTCCTCTTGGGTGTCACACACTTGTGCATCTCTTTTCCGGATTGATGAATCCCTATTCTATTCTTTAGCTAATTCCCCTTTTTTTTGAGTTCTCCTTCTTCTTTTGCTACTTGATCGATGAGTCTTTGAATCCGATGGGCAGTTAATTCTGATAGTCTTCCTTGGGCATAAACCCCAAGGGTCTCTCTTGTTTTGCTTCTTAGTCCATCTATGATGTGCCTTAGTTGTTCCTTTGATGAAAATCCATGGCCTGGGCATCTGTGTAATAGTAAATAATATCTACCCATTGCTGCATCAAGGATCGCATGAGTCCCTTGTTTCCAATTCTAGATTTGCTTTCTTAGATTTGACACTCATGAGTATATTTAATATTTATCATTAAAAATTTCAAGCATGGTACTCTAGAGTTTGATGGATTCAAGTTCCAATGACCTATACCATCTTTCTGCTTCCTTCACAAGTGTTCTAGGAAATAGCTTCAATTTCTGCCAATCACTTTCTCTGTTTTTAAGGGCACAAGCATCATGGAATGCTTGAAGGTGATGCTGAGGATCAGCATTGTAACCTCCTTCATATCTGGGCATGTTATTCATATCTAGCCATTTAATTTGATTGTCTCTCATGTGCCTGATTGGTATATAGATTGCTTCTTGAATGTTGATCATGTTCCAGGTTGCCAAAAGGGGTTCATCATCATGATCAGGTTCATAAGCTCTGTGGTAGTGGTGACCCCTTGTATGCTTGTGCCTCTCTTGATCCTCTTCTCTCTCTCTGTGTCTCCTTCTTTCATACTCATCTTATGAATCAAAATACCTTGAGTATCGATCATGATGACCATGAGCTCTTCTCTTTTCCCTATCAAAATCTCGGTACTTGTGTTGTCTCCTGTCATAGTCCTCTGATGATCGTGATAAAGCAAAGGAGGTACCAACAGAATGATGCCAGCTGGTTCTCCTTTCATGGCTCTTGTGAGTTTCCTTGTAGAACTTAGCAGGATCCCTTGGCCTAGAGCCCCGCTTGTATCTTGAGTTAGTAGCCTCCCCCTTGTGGGTCTCTCCCGAAGTAGAGTGAAGTTGGGCTTTGACAGGTTCTTCTAGTCTAATGATAGGTGTCTTTGATAGCTACCCATGGTTCTAGTGAAGTTGTTCTGAAATGAATTGATCAGCATCAAGCTCTTCTATGACAACAGATGTGTTAGTTTGCTTTTCTTTGATATGAGCATGTTTAATTTCCATAGCAGCATCTCTTTTTATCTGCTCCCTTGTAGGATAGTAGGGTCTGGTCATGTGTTGAGTCACATGGTACCCTTCTTGAATCTAGTCCAAGTGCATTCCTCTTAGGGCAATTTGTAGCATGTTTACTGCTGCATGTTCGGGAGGTAGAAACATGTTGCCTTGCATATCTCTCCACCTCATTTGTCTGTCCTGATGAAATATGAAGGCAAAGTTTGGATGATATGGATTAGTGTGAGCATAAGTAATTCATGTCTGCATTGGCATTCCCCAGTCTTCTTCATCAACAATTCTATCACTACTCCTAGTGTCCTTGGCAGGTGAGGATTGATCATTATGTAAAGCCATGTTATCATTTTCTGACAGTTTATGTTAAGTGTGCTTTATATTAAGGTTGTGAAGATTAGAGTTAAGTTCTAATACAACGAACTTTGGAAAATTAATTACTTAGTATAACATTGACTTATCCCCAGCAATAGCAACTTAGTATAACATTGACTTATCCCCAACAACGGCGCCAATGATGAGTGGTGGAGTATCCAACACCCACCCATACGAGATACGAGTGTTCACACGCAATCCTGATCAAACTCCGCAAATAAGGCAATGTGATTATACTAGTAATTAGTTAGCATTCACGATCGTTGTCTTCCAACGTGAGCTAGTAAAATCAGTGCGTATGGTTTAACTCACAGTGAGGTATATGATATTGATGTTGTATTGGCCATTGTGCTCCTAATAAACATGAAGTGATGCTAAAAGTTTCTAAATGTAAGTAACAGTGAAACAAATCTAAACTAGCCTATGTGATGAGTAGCCGATCCTAATCTTCCAGTCACACCTTGGACTTTGTGCAACTACTACTAGGATTACCAAGTACTACACTGCTGGGCATACCAAGTGATAGTACTACTGGGTTACCAAGTAGTCACACTTACATGCTCAAGATCAATTGTACCCATTCCGCTTAATGACATTAAAAGTAAATTGCAATAAATTGTAAACATTAACTATGAAAACAGTAAAATAGTAAACTAATTAAAAACAGAAATAAAACTAAGTGTGGTTGCAATGATGAAAAGTAATCTCGATCTTTATTTCCATTTCCATTCATGCAAGGCGTCCAAGTACATCACACTCAATGAAGACTCCGTTCAATCACTTAACATCACACTAAGGCCACACACTGCTAAGTAGTAAATTGAAAAAAACAAACTGAAAGAGTTTTGTTACTAAGCTATCAAATCTACTATAGATCCGTGCATCCAAGTGTTGCTTATATAGGCTGGCATGCATCCCGCGATATCGTTTATATGATAACATATGGTGAGATACAATAACGTATCTACAACATCGTAGATACGATATCATAACTACAATATCGTTGGCTCAAAATTTTTGGATTTATCACCAATACCAATACTTGCATGTACATCGCTAATGATACTAGTTATTTGAGCAAAATGTAATGTTCATTAAAACATTATAGGTTCTTACCTTAAAAACCAAGGTTACACTAAAACAGAATGTTACAAGATTTTGTGTCAATGACATATTGAGCATAAGTTAGCAGAGGAAATATCAAGGAATTTGCACACAATATGTTATATTTATATACTTACAGACTTGTTACTATATTTATATTTACTCGATCATGCTTTCTGCTTTTATTTGGTATTATCTATAATTTGCTATCAAAAATATTTCTAAGTTTTTATTTTACCTATTACCAATTTTTCTGATGGATTTTTCCTGAAAACTTCTGTTAAGTTTCTTAATTTTCCAACTTTTTCAAGCACCCAAAAAAAATTGTTTTACCAACTTTTTAGTCTTTGACCAGGTGCATTAGAGAAACCAAATGATAGAGAATATGGGACAGTTAACCCTAAGAGCCCATGAGTTTTAAGTAGAAAAAATAATGAACATGGCAAAATCCATTTTGGAACTTCAACGGTAAATCAAGCCACATCCTTCTGTGTGTTTTTATCGTTTTTTCTAACAAGCCTGAAAAAAGTAAGGCGCTCAAAATCTTTTGTTGCCTTTATTTTATAGAAAAGTATAAGCTAATATTAATAAGATCAGCATATCCATAATCATGTGAATAAGTAGTAAACTCTTAAATGCATCGAGCAGGCAATTCAATCAACATATACAATGCCAAGCTTCACTTGGTAGAATATCCTTGATGTAATGTATGTCATAGTTGTCTTTAGTTCATGTCTTTAAGTCCCAACATTTTGTTTTTAATTAAACTGGGCCCTATACGTTGGTATCATAGCTTAGTTATTTTAGTTTATCTATACATAAATCATGTGTATCATTTTCGATCTATGGTTATCTAAATATCAGGGTATCAACCTGCCAAAAAATGACTGTTGTTGATCCTTAAAAAGTTGCACAGTTTGAAAATAGAGGAAAATGAAAACATATAAAGCAACCTGGAACAATTCAATGCCCTTATGTCACAGATGGCTATAGTAGGCATGAAGATGTCTAACACAGACAGGGTAACGAATCTACTTGATTCACTGCCTGCATCAGAAGACAAGCCGGTGATAACATTGAAGGCAGAGCTCTTTGTATATCAGACTTTGATAAGGCGATTGGTGTTATGGCTGACAAACTAAATAACAATAAGAATGGTTTGTTAGACAGCACGGATAGATTGCTACCAGGACTGAAGGAGACATTCTAAATGCCAGGATTGCAAGAGAAATAGTAACTTGGTAAACAGATTTTGCCATGTTCAAGCAAGATGCCTTCAACAGGCCACGTCTTGAAGACAAGTTGATGTTTTTTCTCCAAAGGAAAGTTAAATTGTACTTTGATGTTTCTTGGGCTCCAGTTATGGTTTGTTATCCTAGAACCATGGCTTCCAGCAACTGGTAGTTGTTAGCATGTGCATATATAGAAGTATGTGCACGGGCGTGTGAGTAATATTACTTTTGATGCCGTTAGTGTCTATTTTTGCTACATGCATGTCGTGAATTTGCTAGCATAGAAGGAAATCATATGTTTGGGCATCTTTTAAAATGGCGTATGCATGCCTGTTGGCTTGAGAAGGCTGGTTCCTTGATAGAACATCTTACAAAAATTTTCTCATGGGATATTGCACACTGTACTGGTTCCTTTATGTGAGTACTGGTTCCTTTATGTGATCCAGATTCCAGATTATGTTTGTCAACAATAAACAAAGGATTTTAAAATTATGATGGCAACAAAAATCCAAGTAGCATGAACATATGATAGCCGACATAACTTATAAAATACCTGTTTACAATCATCAAGGTTTTGCCTAGTCTTTTTTGTATCAATTTTGGCCTCCACGGATGAACGATAGCATGAATTGTCTACAAAATACAGGAAACTTCATCAATGCGTATTGGAATGAAGCACAATTTTAAGACTTTCACAAACAAGGAATCCATCTACGTATAAGTGATTACAGAGGCTAATAATCCAGAACTCTTGATTGCACAACTACCATTCAAAAGTTGTTTACTCCATGGCTTTCCAGAATGCATCAGATAGGAGCTAATGTCCACAAGCCTCTTACATCTATAGCACTCAGTGATCCACTCCTGAAATTCAAAAATAAAGAGAAATATATATTGAGCTCTCTCGTTAAAATAAGAACATAAAATAAATATAAAATGAATCACATCGCAACCATATGTGTATACTCCAACACATTTAATCCAAGCATATACTGCAAGTGAGTCTTAAACTGACAACCTCTTGATTGAAAAGCGAATAATTTACGTGTGAGCTACAACACCAACAAACATCTATATATATGATTCTTTAAACACAATAAAATATAGGCATGAGCCTAATCACCTTATACAATAGAGCTTATTCATTGTTTCATCTCTAGAAAAGAAAATCCACTATAGAGATTTCATATGCTCGTACATCTATATTTCCTCTTCAAAACTTATGATAGCAATTTTTTTATAAATTCTAGCACTCCTAAGTTGCAATTCTGAAGTTAAAGGGTAACAACCAATATAGTCTTCTGTTAAACTCAATTCTCTGGTAGTCAACGCACATTCAGAATATGAGTATATCCATAAAGCAAACCAGATACAAATTGGAGGTTCTAGCAATCATAGACAAAATCAACTATAGAGATTTCATATGCTCGTAAATCTATATTTCCTCTTCAAAACTTATGATAGCAATTTTTTTATAAATTCTAGCACTCCTAAGTTGTGATTCTGAAGTTAAAGGGTAACAACCAATATAGTCTTCTGTTAAACTCAATTCTCTGGTGGTCGACGCACATTCAGAAATTGAGTATATCCATAAAGCAAATCAGATACAAATTGGAGGTTCTAGCAATCATAGACAAAATCAATCCAGTATTAACAAAAAAAAAGGTCTTCTCAAAAACTTTCTATAAGGGATCATAATAAACAAAAGACAAAACACCAATCCAAAACAGAACCCAAACAATAATAGACAACACAAATGGTAGACATCACCAAGGCCTACCTTCAGATCAAGTTGCACATGGGAAGAACACACCACTGTGATCACATTTCCAGGTCCTCTACTTAGAGCCCAGTGAACCAGCAGCTTTTTGAACATCCAGACTGTGACTTTCTCCCTCATATGAAAGTGCAATGGAGGCACTCTACCTTAAAGTTGAGGACAGCCATGTTAAGAATCTTTGAGCAAGGAAGCCAAAATCATACTATTCATGCTGTACATGCCGTGTTGAGAGCAGAGGCCATCAGAAAATTATGTTTATGACTCTTCCATTTTTCCCAAATTTGGGAAGAGAAAGTACTAATGCCATGAAGTAACATGCAGTTCCAAAGCATGTCTATGACACACACAAGCTCCTTTCAGAGTAATTGGGCACGGGGCAACAAAAGAAGCAATGATTGACAGCTTCTGGCATAACACCACACCTTGTACAAATGTTGCTACTGATCAAACTTTTATGATGTTTTAATATATGCACTGGTAATTTCCCGTGTAAACATTCTGACATGGAAACCTTGTATTTGGGTCCTAATGTCATGAAGTAGCATGCAATTCCAATGCATGTCTACATGCAAGCTCATCCTATAATGATTGGGCAGCAGGGCAATGAAAGAAGCAATGATTGATAGTTTCTGGCATAACACCACACATTGAACAAATGTTGCTACTGATCAAACCTTTATGATGAAATAATACATTCACTGGTAATTTCCACATAAACATTCTGACATGAAAACCTTGCATTTGGCTATTATGCCTTCTCTCCACCATGATTCTTTTAAAGGATCTTGTATACCCAGTGCTACTTTTCTATAGGCCTTGCTTAACTTGTATTGATTGGACTCACCACATTGTACAACCTGTCCATTAACTCTCACATTCATCTGGAACCAAAACTTTAGCTTTTCAAAACTTCTCCTTGTTGAGCTGGCTCTAGTGATAGAGAAGCATTGTGAATCAAAACATTGGTATAAGTTGTCAAATTAATTTACGAAGCAAAACCAAATTTATATGGTGAAGATGCCTAATGCCCCAGAAACCATTGCATGCATGACTCCTGTACATTCTAGCACACCTAAGTTGCAATCCTGAAGTTAAAAGGGTAACAACCAATGTAGTCTTCCTAGGATCAGAAACCATTACATAAATGACTCCCATATTCCATTCCATTATTGATTCCATGTCAAGAAAGTACTGAGATCAATGAAGTGAATTTGACAAAGCCATATATCACTACTATAGATGACTACAGGAAAATAACATGCTCTCAAATGAACTATTTATCTTTCTGAAAGCTATCATGAAAAAGCTAACTTGCTTAAACAATATGACTTATGTCTCTGTTCCTTACCAAGTAAGTTTTCCTACAACGACCCGTAAACAGCATCTGTATTTGGTTAAGAATTTGAACCTTGCAATTCTAATAACCACACAACCTCCAACAATTTCCTGATTGAGAAAGATGCACAAATGTGACAACATTCTTTACAAGGTGAATATTTCTTAAAACCTCCTAATCAAGAGTTCAAAAATATAGCTTAACCCCTTTAAATGCCTCACTAACCACTCACCAAACATGAATACTAAGATACACCTGATTTAGCCTTCAGCCTACCACTCTCCTAAACATGTCAGCTTAATTTTCTGTAGATAGCATAAAGACAGCCTAAGGTTGATCAAGTCACAAGTACAGAAAAGGATCATCGCTTAACTCAAAGTTTACTGCCCCTTAAAAATTTCAGTGGACACATAAAGATTATAGAAAGAGAGAGAGCAAGTGAGTTTTTCTTTTCTTTTCTTTTTCTTTTTCTTTTTTTCAGTTATAGTATTGAAAACACTCACAAGTATTGTCCAGAAATTTAGTGGCATTATTGTAGAATGATCCTAGAAGTTAATTCCTAGAATTTCTCCATTTATATTTTCCAGATTTAGTGTGATTTATTTCCTGTTTTATTCTTTCCTTTTCTTTAAGCATTTGGTTGCCTAATTAGTTGTCAGATGTGTTGTCAATTAGTTGTCAGATTTGCTGTCAATTAGTTGTCAAATTTGCTAGCAATCCTATATAATTGTTGTTATTCTTCATTCTGCGAATAAGAGAAAAACCATTCATTCTCTCTCAAAATTAGTCTTTATGACATCAGAGATTTAGGTTTAATACCTAGGGACAATTTTTTCTGAAGGGTTCCTATTCAGAAGCTCTCCTCTGACGCAACTGTTCTTTCTTTGTCATTGCTTTTTCTGTTTTAGATCCTACCATCGTGTTTTCACCTGCACCATTCCAACCTCTATCACCATTCTCTGTCCATGGCAAATACTACCCAACATTCTTCTTCTACAATTACCCCCATCACCAAAACTGCCACCCTCCCAAATTCAAGCAGTTCAGATGCCTCTGTTCCTCCTATCACAATCCACAAACTTTTGGGTCCTAATTATGTCCAGTGGTCCCAATCAATTTTAATGTATGTGAGGGGGAAAGGGAAAGATGATTATGTCACCGGAGTCTCCTTTACACCACCGAAGGAGGATCCAAAGTTCAAAGCATGGTATGTAGAGAACAACATGGTGATGTCATGGTTGATCAATTCCATGACGATAGAGATTGGTGAGAACTTTATGTTCTACGAAATTACGAAGGAGATCTAGGATGCAGCTAAGGAGATTTTTTTCGATTAAGAAAATAAATCGGAATTATTTGCGATAGAGAGCAACCTTAATGACCTCCATCAAGGAGATCTCAATGTCACTCAATATTTCAATCTCCTATCACGTCAATGGCAGCAATTAGATCGGTACGAGATTTACGACTGGGAGAGTCCAATTGATGGAGTCAAGTATAAGTCTATCATTGAGAAGAAACGAGTGTCCAAGTTTCTAATGGGATTGAATCCTAGTCTTGATGAGGTTTGTGGTCACATCTTGGGAACCAAACCTCTACCTTCTCTCTGAAAAGCTTTCTTTGAAGTTTGTCATGAAGAGAGCAGGAGAAAACTTATGCTTCGAGGGCAGGTAGATGAGCCTTTAGCAATGGCAATACAAGGGAAATCAGCCAATGCCGGTGAGAACCAATCAAAGAAAGGAAGACCCAAGTGTGAACACTGCCAGAAATTGGGTCACACGAAAGACAAATGCTATGCTCTTCATGGATACCCTCCGGATCATAAATCCCAAAGACAAAGAGATCACCAGCCCAGCAAACACATTGCTGCAATCCCTGGGGAAGAAAAATCAGCCCTTCACCAAGTCTCCATTCAGCAAAGAACAACTTGATGCTCTTCAAAAATTGATGACTCAAACCATCCAATCTCAACTCTCAGGTACCATAATTGGAACAGGTTCGGCTGCTAAGAAAGGTAATATTACCAAAGCCCTAATAGTTCATAAAGATGGATCAAATTGTTGGATTATTGACTCAAGTGCAACTAATCACATGATTGGGGATGCGAACTTGTTGGAGAACTTTGTTCCATGTACTCAGAATTATTTTGTTAAGATTGCTGATGGTTCTCACTCTAAAGTGACAAGATATGGTTCAGTCTCTCTCTCAAGGGACATAACATTGAAATTTGTTCTCTTAGTTCCAAATTTAGACTGCAAGTTACTGTCTATTAGTAAACTCACAAGTGATTTGAATCGGATCACTAAGTTCACTTCTCAAAACTGTGTATTTCAGGACTTGGAATCAAGGATGATGATTGGTAAAGTTAAGGTGTCTGCAGGCCTCTACCTTCTAGAAAGTAAAGAGCACTTGAAGGGGCATCATCAATCTACCAATTTTGTTTCTCAAAGTCTTGTTTCATCCTTCATGTCTTCTCAAAACAAAGATAGTGTAATCATGCTATGGCACTACCATTTAGGTCATGCAAATTTTCCGAACTTGCAAAATTATTTCCATCATTATTTGTTAATAAAAATCCAAAGTTGTTCCATTGTGAGATCTGTCAACTGTCAAAACATGTTTGAAATTCATTTCAAAGTGTTCCTTACAAATCTTCTCAACCGTTTGCTCTTGTTTGGGGTCTATCAAAAATAAAAAATATCACAGGTTCTAGATGGTTTGTTCTATTTATTAATGATCATACTCAGGTCACTTCGCTATTCCTTATGAAAGAAACATCTGAAGTGGGGACAATCTTCCAAAATTTCAACAATATGGTCAATACCCAGTTTAACAGTAAAATTCAAATTCTCAGAACTAATAATGCCAAAGAATATTTCACCTCTCATCTAGGAAAATATCTTCTTGATCAGGGAATTGTTCATCGAAGCTCTTCTGTTGAAACTCCACAACAAAATGGAGTTTCAGAAAGGAAAAACAGACAACTATTAGAAGTTGCAAGATCCCTCATGATTGCATCAAATATTCCAAAGTATTTTTGGGGGGAGTTGTTCTTACATTTGCTTATCTCATAAACAGAATGTCATCACAAGTTTTAAACTTCAAAACACCATGTCAAGTATTCCTTGAATCCTTTCCAAATTCCCACCTTATTTCCACCATTCCTTTAAAGGTGTTTGGATGTTCTGCCTTTGTCCACATAAATCAACCTCACAGAAGCAAATTAGACCCAAAATCAGAAAAGTGTCTCTTCCTTGGGTATTCTCATACACAAAAAGGGTATAAGTGCCATTGTCCACAAAAACGTCAATTTTTTGTTTCAATGGATGTTACCTTTTTGAAAGATCAACCCTATTACCGGAAAACTACTATTCAAGGGAGAGTGAGCCAATTGAAGAATATCAATTTTGGGATTCCAATGTTGAAACCAAACCCGCTATTGCTTCAACTCCACCTTCTCTTGTGCCACCTTCTCTTGTGCCCTTGGTTCAGAGCTCATCAAACCCTCAAACCTTAAACACAACTCAACCTACAAAGTCTAAAGTTGAAACTAATATGGGTGTTGTTCCTCTAAGTTCTCCCAATTTTCAGGACAAAATAGAGACAAGTACACACCCTTTGCTGAATCATGACTTAGAGCCAAACTCCAAGAATCTTGAAATACCATGTAACAATGATGTTAATTCTTATACTGTTGAGTTGCCAGATGATCTTGGGTGGCCTATTGCTCTTCGAAAGGGTGTTTGTTCATGCACTCGTCATCCTATTTCATACTTTGTTTCTTATGAAGGTTTGTCTCCAGTTTTCAAGGCCTTCACACTTCATCTTGTCTCCACTATGATTCCCAATAATATTCATGAAGCCTTGAAGCATCCGGAATGGAACGCAGCTGTGAATGAGGAAATTAGAGCCCTTGAGAAGAATGGAACATGGGAAGTTACTACACTACCAAACAACAAGAGAACTGTAGGTTGCAAATAAATTTTTACGATCAAACACAATTCTGATGGTAGCATAGAAAGATACAAGGCTTGGTTGGTTGCTAGAAGATTTACTCAATCATATGGGATAGATTATCAAGAGACATTTGCTCCAGTAGCCAAACTCAACACAATCAGAGTTCTTCTCTCAACGGCTGCAAAACTTAACTAGCCTCTATACCAACTTGACATTAAGAATGCTTTTCTCAATGGGGATCTTGAAGAAGAGGTCTACATGGACATGCCTCCTAGGTTTGAAAGTTCTGAAAAGCCAACACAAGTCTATAAGCTCAAGAAGTCACTCTATGGGCTAAAACAATCTCCTAGAGCATGGTTTGACAGGTTTGCAAAGGCCATGAAGAAGTTTGGTTACAACCAATGCAAGGCAGATCATACCTTGTTTCTTAAGGAGTCAATTGGAGGTAAAAGGGCAATTTTGATTGTTTATGTGGATGATATAGTTGTGACAGGAGACTACCAAGAAGAAATTCTTAGATTGAAGAAATTTCTAGCTATAGAATTTAAAATCAAGGACCTAGGATCCCTCAAGTATTTCCTAGGGATGGAGATTGCTCAATCAAGAAAGGTATTTGTGTTTCTCAACATAAGTACATTTTAGACTTATTAAAGGAAATAGGAATGCTTGGTTGTAAACCTACGGAAACCCCTTTGGATTCTACAAGGAAATTAGGAGCAAGTGAAGATAGCCCACCAGCTGATAAAAAGAGATATCAATGTCTTGTGGGAAAATTGATCTATCTCTCCCACACTTGGCCAAATATAGGGTGGTTCTCTGTTAGTGTTGTAAGTCAGTTTATGAACAATCCAAGGGAAGATCATCTTGATGCAGCCTATTGCATTCTCAGACATCTCAAAATGACACTAGGAAAAGGGTTGTTATTCAAGAAAATTGACAATAGAGATATCAGCATCTACACTGATGCTACTTGGGTAGGATTTCCCACCGATAGAAGATCAACCAGTGGATACTGCTGCCATGTTTGGGGGAACTTGGCCACATGGCAGAGCAAGAAGCAATCGGTAGTCGCAAGGAGTAGTGCAGAAGCTGAATTTAGAGCAATGGCTCTAAGTTTTTGTGAAATCATGTGGCTACNACTTACTTTCAGAACTTAAACTAACTTATGGAAACTCCATGAAAGTTTATTGTGATAACCAAGCAACTATAAGTATTGCAAAAAATCCTATGCACCATGATCGCACCAAGCATATCGAGATAGATCAACATTTCATTAAGGAAAAGATTGAGTCAGATCTAATCTCTCTGTCCTACACACCAACACAACATCAGATTGCTGACATCTTGACAAAACCTCTACCACGCATCAACTTTGAAGAATTGAGCTCCAAGTTGGGTTTGATAAACATAGACAACTCAACTTGAGGGGGAGTGTAGAATGATTCTAGGAGTTAATTCCTAGAATTTCTCCATTTATATTTTCCAAATTTAGTGTGATTTATTTCCTATTTTATTCTTTCCTTTTCTTTAGGCATTTAGTTGCCTAATTAGTTGTCAAATGTGCTGTTAATTAGTTGTCAGATTTCCTGTCAATTAGTTGTCAGATTTGCTGGCAATCCTATATAATTCTTGTTATTCTTCATTCTGTGAATAAGAGAAGAACCATTCATTCTTTCTCAAAATCAGTCTTTAATTATTTTTACTGATTAAGTTAAAAACAAAATGATCTTAAAAATATACATAATATTTTTCACCCAGCATCTCAACTTCTTCTTTTGTTGTTCAATAAAATATAAACACTTATTAAGGAAAATAAATTAAACAATTCAGAAAGCTGACTCTAACCTTGGAAACAATAGTCCCACCATCACCCTTCACTTGCTTAAATTTTGGAGTGTTGGGAAAGGCACAAACAAGAAGAGTGCACCTAGAATTCCAATCAGGTTGATATTCAGCACCCATTGCCAAAGCTTGTGACCGTATGTTTGCTCGTTCAGGATTAACCAAACCAGATATTGCAAAGATTACTCCATCCTGCCTTATCAATTTCAAACCACACCGTTAATTAAAATGTACTCCTTTAAAACACAATAAAATGTTTACAATCTTGCTATGGAACTGAGATTTCTAACTTTTAGACTGTGCTCAGAAAATCAATCATTCATGTCTAACCAGAAGCATTGAAAAGGGACTTCCAGCTCTAATCGCATTATGCACAGAAACACCTTGATCAGCATCATGCCCTTGTGAGCTTGTCAAAGACGTAATCATTTTCTCAGAAGATTCATTTTCAATAATTTTCTCATCTATTGAATTCTTTCTGTTCTTTAAATGCCCTGTCTTTATGGGCTGCCTATTTAAAGAAGTAACTTGATCACCATCACTATAATCTAAATTCTTCCGCATGTCTACTACCTGATCATTACCATCAACTGATAATCTTTTCACTGCCCTGTCTTTGCAAGGAGCCTCATCTTCAACGACTCGCTCTTCAGAGCCTGGTACTAGTCCTTTATCATCCTGATTCCATGAAGGCAGCTTCCTTTTCTTTACGTCACCTAGTCTATCATTGTCAAAACCATCAGCATTGCCACCTCCATGTAAGCTATTTGATAACTGTGACGTGGTCATCTGAGATATTACGGATTCTTCTAAATTGCAAGAGAAAATACTAATTCTTGAAAGTCCAATACAAGTCCGATGCTCTGGCACACCAAATGGTTGTCGACAGAAAATTTTCAAAAGTTTCCATCTGCAGATGAACACATGCTTATTAACAAGTTATAACAGAAATAAGACGTATGCAAAGGTCCAAAAAGGAAGATGTCGATGAGATTAAGAGTAAGAGAAGTACACTTTATAAATTAATGCATTAAAGGAAAAGACACAGCAATACCAAAGTTGTCAGTGCAAACAAATTTTTGATACATTTTAGAAAAATAACGGAATGGTTCCACTGTATCCTTAAATGTCTTGCGTGGAAATTTGATTCCATTTATTTTGTTTTTCAGTTGTTCTGTTTTTTTTAACCTACATTTTCCGTGGGTCTATATTTCCGCGATTCTTGACTTACTTTTCGCTTGTTTATGCTATCAGAAGGCACCATGTTCAGAGGCAACAGCAAACTATTTACCAGACCATTCGAAACTGAGAATGATTTTGCAAGGAAAAGCATCAATAGAAACATGTGACGAATTCTAAAAAGAAGGAATTGATTGAAGTTCCGGGAAGAACTGTACGTTGAGGGGCACTAGATAACTATTTGTTAGACCACTTGCGACGGAAAATGGTTTTGCAATGAAAAGTGTCAATGCAAACGTGTGACGAACTCTAAAAGGAAGGAATTGAACCTTTCCGTCAGAACTCAGAAGGAGTCCTTTCGTAACGATTAGAAGACACGGCGCTCATAAAGGCGCGACTGCAAGTTATCTTAAATGACGAGCATCAAGCTACGAACACAAGGCAAACGATCGACAACAATAGAAATCAAGAAATGAAAGTAAATTAACCATCATTGAATAAAAAGGATCCTGTATTTCAGCAAGTCGAATGCAACTGGAATCTGGAGCATCCAAAATCCAACTTGAAAACGGCGTTATATAAGTTTTTTTAACGATGTTTCCAAAACTCATAGCCCAATACAGAGAGTCTAAAGACGTAACAAAATTTCAATTTCAATTTCAGTCGTAACGATGGTACTCCAAATAACAAATAAACGATCGTTCTTGCCAGAAACGGCCACGATTTCATGCAGAAAACGCACCTCTTCTTGGAGGCGTCGGTCGAGAGCTTGCGCGGAGAAGTGAAATTGAATGCTCTATTGCGATTGGCGTTGGAGTGGAGGTCTTTGAGACTCATGAGCTGCTGCGAGGACAAGAGCAATTCCCATTCCGAGCCATGATCGTCGCTCTCTGTAGATTCTTCTTCAGACACGCCATGCACTTCGACCAGGTAAGATCCTGCGTTCACGATTTCTAAACCGTCAATGGCGACGGGAACGCGCGCTTCCAGAAGAATCCAGGCTTCCTCGGCGGGCTCGCTGGTGTTCCAGAATCTGTAGAGCTCCGGCACAAGAACGTTGCCGGCCTTGTGAACGCTGGACTCCGAAGAGCACGAACAGACTCTCCATGCGTTCACTTTCCCCGTCGCCATCGGACAAGCTCTGCACGTCGAAACGTACCCGCCTTTTGCCGCCCCTCAAAGCTCTACAGTAGCAGCGTCTATAGAGATCGAACCCGAAACCGCCCCCTAAACACATCTAATTGTGTGCAGCCAACGCATACGGAATTTCACCGAAACTTTTTTCAAATTTGTTGAAATTACTAATTAGGTGATAATTTTAAAAACTATCCACCTTAGCATTCTCCAATTCGCTTGCCATAGATTTTTTAAAAACTAGGATTAGAGCATTGTCATCATCGTCATTCGAGGCTAGGGTTGCATAGCTGAACGTCATCGAGTTATGCAAGTCCTCATCCTTGAGGTTCGTTGGTTACAACTTGCAATATCTATTATAGGCCAATGCATCATCAAAGTGTAGGATGACACCAGGTTGGTCTTTGGGGAAGATAAGACTAAGTAGGGGATTTGTAGCTCTAGGCAGCTAGTAGGAGCCAAAAGGGGTCAACAACATTGTCAAACATCCAAATTTGCTTATAGTGTAAACTAACACATCGTGTTGTCTTTCACAAGGTTGCAAAAGTAATTCAAGTCGTGTTTGTTCACACATAGGGGTTGCTACTCCAAGTAAGGCAGAGAGATGCTGACAGGTCAAGAGTGCTAGGGCTTGGGTGTAGGAGGGATTGCAAGTGGGGCAAAGTAGCATGGGAGGGGTTGGCATCCTCAAGGATGATGATGTGCATGAGGTTGTTGGCAGTAATTGCATGTATGTGGGTAGCAATTAGAGGAGGTGTACGTAGAACTAGTTTATGAGGAGTCATCGGTGAAAAATGAGTCAAGGGTAAGGGAGTGTTCAAAGTGAGAGCAAGCAAGCAAAGACGTAACAAAAGTGTTAATAGAGGTATGAGGAATGTCATGCATTGGGATGTCAAGGGTTAGGGTCATGGGTAACATTCTATGCATTATCTACAGATGGCAAGTTGAATGTATCTATGTGTGGATGTTTAGGCAATTGTTGCTATTAGAAGGCATATGCTACCAGTGACATGGTTTTGCTAGAAGTTGCATCCACGATCAACACCATCGAAGAAGCCAATATGGACAATGTAACACATCTTTTTAATAAGATCACAAATTACTCACCCTTATCTGATTTTAACTTTTCTTAGCATTAAAATTGGAATTTGTAAAGACATAGGGTAGCTTGTCAACGTGATAAAGGATCACCTTTAAGATCATAGAAATAAAGAAAAATAAAGAAAGTCTAACTATATGCCTAGGAACAACTGTTCTTAACAACACCACAAATTGCACTAACAACTGAGTGGAGGGTCTAGGTCATCTTGATATGCAAGTGTTCACATGAACTCTTGATGAGTGGCGAGATACCCCTACACTCAACCATACGAAACGAGAGTAGCACGCGCGATCTGGTCGAACTCCGCAGATGGACTAGTTGTGGTACCTAGACAGTTATCCTTAGGTCGTAGTTCACTGTCTTCCCACTTGGACTAGTATTATACTTGTCACGTATGGTTTAGTCCAGATGAGGTGTATGATGTGTTCCTAATTTATGCTACTCCTAAAGGCAGTGGAAAATAATATTTAACTAAGCTAAGCTAGGAGGAAAAGGGTAAGAAAATCTACTCTAGCCTAATTGCGATGAGCAACCGATTCCTTGATCAATCGTACACATCTTGGACCTTGTGCACGACTACCACTGGGATTACCAAGCGCAGATCCTAGGTACGCCACTGGGCTACCAAGTAGTCACACTTAAATACTCGTAATCAAGTTGTACTCGTTCCGCGTTCTAGGAGTTTAGGGTGAGAGAGAGAAAACAGTAAATAACATTAAATGAATAAACAAATAAATAACAAAGTGAATGCTGCAATGATGAAGTAATCTTGATCTTTATTACTGGTCATGGGCATGTCCAAGTACGTCACACTCGAATAAAGAATGCCGTACAATTACATTCACCACACTGCGAGCAGACATGGGAAAATAAACTATCTCTAGAGTGGCCAAACTGCTAGAGCTTCGCTACTTCTAACTCCTAATACCTAAAACTAGGAAAGCCGCCTCTTATTTATAGAAATTGCGACGCACTACGATATCGCGTACGCGATATCACGGCCGCTATGATATCGTTGCTACTGATACAACAGGGCTGATATATCACGGCTGCGATATCACAGCCAACAAATTCATGACTCATAATACCCCCACGATTGAATGAAAACTCATCCTCGAGTTACAGAGAGAACAAGCTCCATTGATTACACAGTGGATAGGTATGGGATTATTGACTGACTAGAATGGATTCATGCTGCAACGTGGAGTGAGACACAACACAAAAAAAAATCTTATGATTACAAAATGGTGGAACTCATGTAGTTCCTGGTGGCGGTGGCTCCTCCATTGGTGTCTTTCCCTTTTCTTGTGCTCCAGGTTTTAGAATTTGATGGCGTCGAAGTATGGCCTGGAGTTTCTCCTCTTATAAGGCCTTGAGTGCCTTGGCATATGCATAAGTTTGCACTTGTGCCATAGAGGCATCCCAGTCAACCTTCTCTTTTTTCTTCCTCCACCCTTTTATTCTCTGTCAACAGTATATTAAGTTGCTCGGTTCTGAAAGTGTCCAGCCGATTCTGAGCAACCTTTGGCCCTGTGTTCGGAAGGCTTAATACTTCTGAGATGACTTGAACAGAGAAATTAATAGTCACATCACAAATGTTAACCATGGTGCCTTCTTCTTTATTATGCCAAAATTGGTAAATTTCCCCTAAGTACCAGGCATCGCTTTCAAAGAGGGTATCTCCTGCTTTTGCCTGCCCGAACCGTACGGTAGGAGGATCTTCTTGATGAACGCTGAATGATTGTTCCTCTTGTTCTGCATGTTGTCCAATAGGATCTTGTCTTCCACCTTTTTGAGATCGTTTGATCGCACCTTGAGCAGGACCTTCCTGTTGTCCACGTTTCAGNAAATGATCGCAAGTGCTGCAGGGAGGTCACGTATATATATTTTCATCAAAGTTAGGGTACTTAGAGAATGTACCAAATTTTTAATAT
>MNCI01006207.1:137525-211350 GCA_015680685.1 Gnetum montanum
AAATAATATTTAACTAAGCTAAGCTAGGAGGAAAAGGGTAAGAAAATCTAATCTAGCCTAAGTGCGATGAGCAACCGATTCCTTGATCAACCGTACACATCTTGGACCTTGTGCACGACTACCACTGGGATTACCAAGGGTAGATCCTAGGTACGCCACTGGGCTACCAAGTAGTCACACTTAAATTCTCGTAATCAAGTCATATTCGTTCCGCGTTCTAGGAGTTTAGGGTGAGAGAGAGAAAACAGTAAATAACATTAAATGAATAAACAAATAAATAACAAAGTGAATGCTGCAATGATGAAGTAATCTTGATCTTTATTGCTGGTCATGTGCGTGTCCAAGTACGTCACACTCGAATAAAGAATGTCGTACAATTACATTCACCACACTGCGAGCAGACATGGGAAAATAAACTATCTCTAGAGTGGCCAAACTGCTAGAGCTTCGCTACTTCTAACTCCTAATACCTAAAACTGGGAAAGCCGCCTCTTATTTATAGAAATTGCAGCGCATTGCGATATCACGTACGTGATATCACAGCCGCTATGATATCGCGGCTACTAATACAACAGGGCTGATATATCATGGCTGTGATATCACAACTGGGATATCATAGCCAGCAAATTCATGACTCATCACTTCTTAAGTAAGATGCCATCCTAAGATAGACAACCTCTCTAAGTGTAAGTTATAAGAGCCTAGATTACATGTCTTATACAATAATGATACTAAAATAACATGACACCTCTTTCATGACTTATCATACATTATCACTTTGTATCTTAATCTCCAAGATCTTATCATTATCATCATGGTTCTTTAACATGCCTTGCATGCCATCTCGAACATATATCAAACACTTGGTAACCTAATGACACTTAATGTCTGGTAACCTAGCAGTGGTTAGGGGTATGCTCAAGATGTGCACGGAGGATGGGATTAGTTGCTTATGCTAGGGAGAGTTACACGGTAGAGTAGAACAATTATAAATTACACAACTTTCCATTCCCTACAATTAAAGAATTAGACCTTAAAAGATAAAAAGAAAACCAATAAAAATCATTTGCCTCAATCTCACTTAACCATTACCTTAGAATATCACAAGTGAGGTTGGGAAGACAACAATCATTCTAACTAGGGTTTTGTTGGCTAGAGTTTAGTGTATGCAAGTGCTTGTAGTCTGCGGAATTCGACTGAGTCACTCGTGAATGGCCATGATTTGTATGGTTGGACGTAGGGGTACCTTGCCACTCATCATTGGCACCATTGCGAGGGACTATTAGTCTTACATGTGCTATCTATAGCAATATCATCATTCACTTTGTTGGGACAGACCTAGGATACTGAAATCTATGCACACTAGGCGGCTTAAGTAATGAATAAGGCACACCAGTTGAGCTGTTATCTAACATCAAGAATGTCTTCTTCTCACAAGCGAGACGGATCCAACCCACTAGTGTCGCAGGAATATCGGGTGGTATACGCACATCCAAATGAGTATATCCCCGACTTCACCTTTATCCTACATCAAGATGAGCACCTGCGATGGTGGGACATGGAGGGTAACATCATATTACCTCTTGATCGATCGGTTCCTAGAATGCTACTTCAAACTCTTGCCAAACTGGGCATTTAGGACTGCGGTGTGGAATACATCATGGAGGATCATGACTACCAGGATTATTGTCCTAATGAGGCACAACATGGTCGAGACCGGCAACAGGTGGAACACCATGGACACATAAAGGAGAAATAGTTTAGTAACCCTTTGTTCTTGTAGGACCCATATGACGATGAGGAACCTAGTTTTCACGATTCCCATTCGACCGAACCTCCTCCGATGCATCAAATCATCCAGTCCATCATTCAAAGTAAACAATCAAGCTATTGGGAGCCCTAGGATGATGAGGGATCGGACAAGAAAGATCATGGCAAAAGAAAAGATGAACGTGAAGATTGAGGTCATCATCAGAGCAGAGGAGGAGATCGACACCAAGGCAGTGGCAGTTCTCCTCCCTCTTCTCCATCTTCTCATTCCACCTTGTTTTCACCAAGTTCTAACTTCGATCACAACCATAGTAGGAAGGATCAGGGTGATGGTGATCAAAAAGATTGACAGGATTGCAAGGACTGATGGGGACGATGTGAGGAAAAGCATGACCAATCATGCGAGTCTCACCGTCAAGAAAGGAGAGGCAACCAAAATCACCATAGACGTTGTGGCCAACAACAGGACTNAGATATAATTGTGATCCACAGACTCACTTGCAAGCATTCCATGATNCGCAAGCATTCCATGATGCTTGCACCTTGTAGAATATATACAATGATTGGCAAACACTCAAGTTGTTCCCTCAAACACTCATCAAGGAAGCAGAAAGCTGGTACCGGTCTTTGGAACCAGAATTAAGCAAATGATGGAGTATGATGCTAAAACTTTTTAATGATAAATACCAAACCTACTCTAGAGTGGCTAATCTGAGATGATAGATTCAAGGGTGGAAACAAGGTGGCCATGAACCCTTGGATGCAGCCATGGTAATATATTACTCATTGTTACACTGATGCCCTAGTCTTGGCTACTCTCAATAGGAACAGCTTTGCCATATCATAAATGGGCTTCTCTTTGAAATAAGAAAGACCCTGGGCATTTACGCTTAGGGATGGCTATTTGAATTGAGGGTTCATCAACTGCAGCATCTCATTGAGCAAGTGGCCAAAGAGGAAGGAGAATTAAGGAAAAAAGAAAGTGCAAAAGAGTATAATCAGGATCCTTCCATTTAAAAGAAGGAAGTCCAATTTTGTGAAGAGGAGGAAGAATCACCATTGGATGCAGCGGTGAATTGAAAAACCTTGCCCATACAAAAATTTGCTTCTAAAATTTTGGCCAAGGTTGACAAGATGTGGGATTCTTTGGATGAAAGGTTCTAAAGTGTCCTAAAAATTGCAAAGCAATCCAAAGAGTGAAGTAATGAGCGAGATCGGCAAAGGAGAAGAGAAGCTGAACATGCCTACCATAAAGGTAAGGGCAAAGTTGCTGTGGCAGAACGGGTTGTAGACTCTTACATAGAGGAGGATGATGGATGTGACATATGCCAGTACAAACATCCTAAGGGATGTTGCCTAGTGGTGTCACATCTACAAGAGTCTGGGGTGTATGTGCTGAATCCTCGTTTGACAAAAAGGCAAACACCCTGAAGATTGCCTTATCTATAAGGTAATCCCAAGTAGTTCCACCAGCAACAAGGATATTATCCAAGTGGAGCACCACTATAACCCTACAAGTATTACCAGCAATGACAACATCCACAATCATGGGGGATGCCACCTCCAAGGCAGCAGTACCCTTACCGGCAACCAGATCCTTACGGGTACTATGTTCAGCAACCAGGCTCCCTGCGGGACTCTTCTAGTCGCGCGCCATTTCAAACTCATTATCACCCCCTAGAATACTTTCAAACATAGTCTCCATCACCTATGGGGGAGAACCCACATCTATACTATCCTCTGTCATCTTCTCTTGCCATACCTACTCATCAACCCCCCACTCAGCTACCTCTTGCTTCACCTATGTAGGGAGAAATACCACCACAGCCATAGCAATGTAATGTCACAAGGGCTGTCAACTTATAACTGGCTTCTCAGTCAAGTGGACTAGAATTGAAACCATAGAAACATCCTTTTTTCTAGCCCAATAACCCAAACATACCCTCACATTCACCTGTGGCCAGTGTCTTTAAACCTCCAATCACCTCCACCATTCAACCCTTCGAATAACCTTCAAGCCAAACACCCTCCACAATCCAAACCATCATGCTAACACACGATATGATGGACTGGATAAAGTTAGGTCATCTTCCTTGGAAGTTAACTGATCTGGGGAGTCCCCTCATACACCTTCAAGTGGCAGGAAACGAGCCATGCAAAGCTCTTTTGGATTCGAGGTCAAGCGTCAACCTGATTTCACATGACATGTACAAGACTTGGAACCTACCCCCATTGAAGAAGAAAAAAATTTGGCTTGAGCTAGCGGACCAATCCGTTACGGTTCCCTTAGGATTGGTGGAAGATATCATGACTACCATTTATGGGTGGTCCTATCTTGCTGACTTCCTAGTCATTCGTGTTGAGAATTACAAGGGGAATTTTCCAATCATAATGGGAAGAGCCAGGCTTAGCACGGTGGATGCACAATTGGGACTCCAAGATCTTTCCCTTGAAATTCCAAAAGAAAATCCTTTTGGGAAGATTGAGAAGAAGCGCATTCCATGCATCATGTATAGTAACTCATGGTGCAACTATGTGTAGCAACTTTGGTCCGCTAAGCGAACATCCATTCAAGCATGCAGTCGGTGTGCTGAAGAATCACAAGTTCAATGATGCTTGTACGTAGCAGCCACAAATCAAGAAGGCACCCAATGGCTAACTACTGACTATAATAGTAGCACTTTATGCATGGAACCATTTGAGGGCCTTGTATGTGCTTATACAGAAAGCATGGATGAATTGGAAAAGGTCCATTAGCAAGTCTCCATTGTTGATGACAGTGATGATTGGGGAAAGCTATAGATTCCTAAAAGTTTTAACTAGAAGCCTTTGGAACTGAAATCCTTATCGGCCAATCTAGAATATGNAAGCCTTTGGAACTGAAATCCTTATCGGCCAATCTAGAATATGCATTCTTGCAAAATGGCAAGTCGATAATCATTAATGCCACTCTTGCTCCTGAGCAAAAGAAGAGACTGCTAAAAATGATAAACAAATGGATAGCTACTTTTGCATGGTCATATCATGAATTGATGGGAGTTGACCCTAGGGTATGCCAACATCGGATCTATATCGACTTCGTCATGAAGCCACAATGACAACCACAAAGACAATTGAACCCCAAACTAAAGCAAGTTGTCAAGGATGAAATTGAACAATTGTTGATAGTGGGGTTCATCTATTCCATTACAGATAGCCAATGGATCAACCTGCTCATTATTGTGCCAAAGAAGGGTGGAAAATGGAGGGTTTGTATAGATTTCCGACTACTAAATGTGGCAACCTTCAAGGATCACTTCCCACTTCTGTTTGTGGATCAAGTGTTGGATACCATTGTAGGGCATTATTACTATAGCTTTTTGGATGGTTATAGTGGCTATAACCAAATCCAAATCGTGCTTGAAGATTAGGCCAAGACAACATTTACAAGTCCCTGGGAAACTTTCGCATATAAGAAGATGCCTTTTGGCCTATGCAATGTGCTTGAAACCTTTCAGCGCCTTGTCCTCAGCATCTTTCAGCAACAGATTGGCAATGGGGTAGAAGTCTTCATGGGTGACTTCTCTACCTATGGAGAAACATTTGAACAAGCCTTGGACTACCTTGAACAAGTTTTAAAAAGATGTGTGGAAACTAATTTACGGCTCAACTGGCAAAAGAGCCACTTGATGGTCCAAGAGGGCATTATTTTGGGGCACCGCATTTCACAAGCAGGGATTGGTGTAGATCCTAAAAAAATTAAAATCATCCAAGGAATCACCAGTCAACCAAGTACTATAAAAGATGTTCGGTCATTCCTTGGCCACACTGGTTATTACCGATGCTTCATTGAGAATTTCTCAAAGATTGCCAAGTCATTGGTGGAACTCACAAAGAAAGACATCTTGTTTTTCTAGACTAGGGAATGCGAATCCGCATTCCAAACACTCAAATAGAAACTTGTAGAAACTCCAATTCTACGGGCACTCAACTAGTCTAGACCTTTTCATATCATGACGGATGCGTCTAATTATGCATTGGAAGTCATGCTTGCATAGTTGGATGACTAGAGACATCCATATTATATCCATTGTGTAAGCCAAAGCATTCTGGGTGCTCAGCTCAACTACACCACCACTAAAAAGGAATTAATGGTGATGGTTTTTGCCTTGGAAAAATTTTGACACTATGTGCTCAAGTACAAGGTGTTGGTACATACTGACCATAGTGCCATCTAGTTCCTGATGAACTGACCCACAGTGAGTCCCTGTATCATATGGTGGTTGGTGATCCTTCGGGAATTTGACCTTACTATGGTAGATAGGAAGGGAACTAAGAATGTGGTTGCTAACCACTTATCTTGGTTACAATGGGACAACGTAGAGGAGGAGGAGCCACTCTCCGATCAATTTTCAAATGAACTCCTCTTCGCTAGAGTAATTGATAAGGAGATGCCCACAAGATCAACTTGGTTCAGTGACATCCTGACCTATCTCTCAACACAATAATTACCAAAAGAGTGGGATCATTGGAAGAAGCGGCAGTTTTCTTCACAAGGCCAAGAACTTCATGGAAATCAATAGACACCTTTACAAGGTGTATGCAAATGGCTTAGTTCGATGGTGCATCCTTGATGTGGATACACTGCACATCCTCTAGGATGCTCATGAGGGACCTTATGGGGGCCACTATGCTAGACGACACATGGCCATTAAGATCTTGCTTGCAGGATATTACTAGCCTACACTTTTTAGAGATGCACAATGGTTTTCCCCCTCATAAGAACGATGTTAGAGAGATGGTGGGATGACAACACGAATGGAGGGGGCCCAACAGTGGATTCAGCCATTGGAACCCTTCGATATTCAGGGCATCGACTTCATGGGTCCCATCATACCCATGTCCAATGGGAAGGCATACATCATCGGTGTTGTAGACTACTGTACTAAATGGGTAGAGGTAGTAGCCATCACCAATTGTTCCTCAAACACAGCTGCACGGTTTGTCTAACAGCAAACCATGAATAGGTTTGGGGTGCCATGTGCACTCATTTCAGACAACGGAACTCATTTCACTAGCACGACTTTTCATAAACTCATGCAACACTTGGGGGTCAAACATAAAATTTACAACACCTTATCACCCCCAGGCCAATTGGCAAGCCGAAGTTACCAATAGAGAGATTACCAAAATCCTAACTAGGACCATTAGCAAATATAGGAGGGATTGGAGCATAAAACTTAACGATGCCCTCCTGGCCTATCACTCCACATGGAAACTTCTTATAGGCTACTCTCCTTACAAGTTAGTGTATGGGAAACTACCAAAACTTCCAATTCAGGCAAAACTCCAAACACTATCTACCACCAGTGACTTGGGTCTTAACTTATCACTAGAACAATGAGAACTACTCATCAACTTGAATGTGCTAGATGAGAATTGACTAGTATCCCTATCATCAAATGAGATACACAAGGCCTATAATCAAAAATGTCATGATCTTAGGATTTGAAAGGTAACATTTCAACGAGGAGATAAGGTACTCTAATGGAACCCCACACATGTACCGCAACATACTAAGTTTCAAACATTGTGGGAGGGACCTTACATTGTTTTTGAAACCTTTCCATCTGGGGCCTTGCTTATACACAAACCTGAGGATCCTACGAAAACACAGTTAGTTAATATGCAACAATTAAAACCCTTCCACAAACTCCAACGAACTAGTGCCACTACCCTCTTATTACATAGCCAACCTCATTCCATTTTTCGGATCTCCTCCTCTCAACTTAGTCATGGGGGAGATCACCTTCCATGCTAACCAATTCTACTTGCTCCTCAGTTGTTTTTTCAAGTATTTGTTTTACAACATCGTTTGTACATTTTCCATTCTTACTTACTTTTTCTTTCTTTATTTACTTATCTATTTATTTGTTTATTTATATATATATATATGTATGTATGTGCTTATCTTCCAGTTGTTTTATACCTTTCATTAATGAGCCATCTTATTGTCACAGGATGTACTGGTGCGGTTGTTTCTCTTTGCGATGGGTTGCATCATATGGTCCACCTATTATGTCTAGCTCTTGCCTTCGCATTGTTGTTCTAGGCAGTCACATTGAACTCTCATTTCATGTAACAGGTAGTGAGTTCATGTCATCCACCCATCCACCCACTCCATGGTTTTCCTTCTTTCGGAAACATGCAATCCCTTTCAATTAAAAATAACTTTAATTAATTCATGACTTGCATAGTTTCTAGACTTGAGAATGATCCAACGGGTTGAACAGGGTGTGACTTTAATGGGAATACAACATTCTTCGTACTTTTATATTCCCTTGCATGCAAGCGTGTGTCCTCACGGACTTCTTACCACTCCATATCCTCTCCTAATTGGAAGTTACATGGCAGTTTGTCCTTGCATGGTGTGGTCCTCATCTCTCAAAAAAAAAACGATCAGGATTCAAAGCACACCCCTTAGCCAAATGCATGCAAAAACACATGGGTCTTTACATGGTGTGGTTCCCATAGAAAAAGAAACACATGGGAATTCAAAGCACACCCCTTAGACTGCATCCAATGGGCTACAAGCACTTGTTATGGGACTTGTTTTGTCCCCTCTAACTCAACCACTTTTTCACTTCCTCTCACTCACTCATGTTGGAGTGGTGGTTGTTTGTGGGAGCATTTTTGTGCCCTGAGGGGATGGACTAGTCTTTGAATGTTGTTGCGATGTCACTATACGTGGTTGGTTTTGGGTTTGGACTAAGGATGGATCCTACCGGGTCACTTAAGTACACACTTCACAAGGGATTTCATGTGATCAACATTAGGAATTCCATCTCACTCCCTCTTCTATTCATCATTTACTTCCCATTACTCACCTCACTGCCGATTCTATGTCTTGAATGTTTATCATGCTCTACTAGAACTTCTAATTCTTTGGCTGGTTATCATGGATTTGGGTATTAACTCACGGTCACCATTAATTAACTACAAGGCCCACGGACTCCTGTGTTGACAATATGCAAGGGCTACTGAGGCTATCGCCTACTATGGGGAGGATCCACTTACATATCCTTTGGTTCTATTTGTTAATCTCCTATCCCCTTGATATGGTTGGTCGATTGTTTCTGTGCTAACCATCGCACGGTCCCTCATCCACAAAGTTCCATACTATGATATTCTCCTCATTTTGGCTCTTCTTCTAGTTACAAACTTCCTTCCTCTTTCACTCATATTGTTCTATGGTCTTTGTGACCTTGAATCACCTCTATGTTATGCTCCAATTCATAGCTTTGGACTTTTTCTTTAATGGTCAACACAGGTCAACATTCACAACACAACTGTGTTAACTAGGCCCCGTATACACATCCCCCTACATTTACGCAGCCTCGTTTACATGGCGACGCATGGAAAAAATACTATATATACCAACATTGCACCTTTGAACTTTGTCCATTTGTGCACACAGCTAGGGGATTTTTTCCATTTTTCTGCATCACGTCTTCTTTCCATGCACCTACTTTTCCTACCACGTGTCCTAATATACCCATCCTTTCCCTCTTTCACAACTGGAGGTGTGCTCTTCATCGTGGGGGATGAGGTCTATGATTATTATTATAATTATCAAAGACTTAACACCTCTTAGGCGACACACAAGTAAAAAACAAGAACAACACTATAAATTACAACTCATGTATTATTATTTTTTCTAACCCCTCAACTATACTCTGGGGAACCTAATAGGATGCACGTATCATTGTCATAGCTTGGTCAAAATGAGAAGGTGTATGATTGCCATTTTGAGCAACTTATACACATTTTAATTTATGGTTATGTTATGATTATAGATGGTACCCAAACCGAGGCATCCAAGGGGAGAAGGACCATCCCAACCAAGGGACAAGCAATCGAGAACGGGATGAGGACAAGGCACAAAACCTCTAGAGCACGGGGAGGGCTCACATGCAACTGGTCGCCTCATCGAAGGGCCTAACATGGAATCTATTCATCAAATTCTTAAAGAGGATGTTCCCAGTGAATAATCGTGAAGGGACAAGACTCCAGTGGTAGCGCCACAGCTTGAGGTCACCCTGACCGAGGCCTGTATTGACGCTATTAAGTTGAGGGAGCTGCAATAAATGGTCCTTCAGGAGTTGAACTTTGGACTATTTCTAGAGAATGCACCAAAAGAAGTCAAAACCTAATTGCAAAATTCTCCTATGTGCCTAATCATCATAGCTAGTGTGAACGGTACCTAGGAGAAACTTACCTCTTCTAGACAAATCGGCAACTGGGGTCCAAAGTAAGGATCAAAGACATTCATGTCTCTTACTCTACAGAAGAAATTGCACAAGCTCTGGGGTTGCCAGAGACTAGAGCTAATGTGGCAGATATTTCCAAACAGGCAAACCTTGAGGTAAAAGGGGAGTGGATTAGGCAGTGTTATGGGGTAGAACGCAAGGAGTTTGGCACCCTAACCGCTATAGAGAGGGTTTATTCAAAAATCACGTCTTACCACTTGAATCCAATGGTAAGACCTAGCAAGATCACTGCCTTCTCTGCTTATGCATGTGCCACTCTAAGCAGAAAGTTCCCCATCAACCTTCCACAATTGCTTTTCCTAGAGATCGAGAAGAGATTTACTAAAAATGAATGTGGAAGGGGAGCTCTACCCTTTCCCTGCCTAATCAAAAAATTGTGCAAATGGGCAAGGATAGCATGATACACCAATGACACACTTCATCATGCCCCAATTGCCTCATGGTGGGAGATGATGAAGGACAAGACTCCGACCATAATACAACTCAGGGAAGAGCAGCAACCACCTTTACTGCCTGCGCAAACAATAAGGTCAGGCTTGCAAACAATTGCAGAACACATACATGAGATCCAATAATTTCTCTTGAGCCAACAAGAGTAATCAATAGGAACTGGTGGAGGAGAAGACCCTTCAGTCTATTGCCCTGCGATGAGCTATCTTGAATAAGTGGCTCGATCGGTGAGTCTGTTGGAGAGAGTAAGGCCAATGTTTTATGTCACCCAAACACAAGTGCCTCCTAGAACTGATCCCAATCTCCAAGAAGTAATAGTGTCCACCCAATAATTATTTCCGAAAATTTTAGAAAATGCCGCTACTTTTTCGGTGTGCTTGGAGGATGGAGAGGGGGAAACTATCCTAGTAATGCAACACCAGGGCCAAGAAATTGTGGTTGAAGTGGTTGTTGACATAATTGCTATGGCCCTTAATGCACCTACAACACCTGTACCAGATGTACATAGACTTGGAGATGTATAGACGTCCACAGGAACTTCAAGTAGCAGAATCAATGTAGCCCAACATGAAGAATTGTTGGACCGACTAGTGGGAACCAGGCAACCACTTCCAGATGTCTTTGATCTTTCAAACAACATTATTGCGACCTAGTTGGAGCTACTCTCAGCAATGGGAAAGTGCCTCATCTTGGAGGAGCAACTTGAAGTGGCACAAGCAAATCATCAACGCTTGGTGGTGGAAGTTGCCCAATTAAGGGCCCAACTTGTTGATCCAACTAAAATCAAGAGTTATAAGATGAAACTTAAATCAATTGAATAAGAAAATTTAAAGCTAAAAGAAGAGGTGTTGCTACTAAAAAAGGATATGAAAGGTAAGGCTACTCAAATAACATTTAATTTATTTAACAGATTTACTTATAGCTTAGAATAACTCAAGGATCTTACCAGCAATAGATGATGAAGAAATGACAAGAGAGTTCTTGGCTATGAGTCTGGACTCTTAAAAAAACTATCTTCAATAAAAGTATCAACCTAGAAAATAAATGTTCAAACACAATCTCCACAATCACAAATTGTTAGCTCATAACTAGGTAAGGGAACTCTTCCTACCACAAGAAATCCAATCATCAAGTATGGCCCAAGAACAATAACTAATTTCTTCCAAGGATATTTTTTTAATTATGGAATGCTAGGCCATAAAGCAAGAAATTTTAGAACCAATAAATTTTCTCATTATGGAAGCATGTATTATTTCCATGCTACTAAGCACTTTTCAAGAAATTATAGAATAGGACAACAAGTTTGGACACCAATCAATAGAAGAGCACTCCTAATGCAGTTAGCCTTAAAGAGCTCTTGTAACCTAGAGATGTGGTTTCTTGATAGTGGCTACTCTCAATATATGACTAGTGAGAGATCAGAATTTATTACACTAAAACCATTTAATGGAGGAAAAGTAAGCTTCGGTGACAAAGGTAGAGCTATGGTAAGAGGTACCAAATTAGTTAAAATTCATGATAATTTTCCTAAAGTTCATCATGTTTATTTTGTTAATGGTTTGCATTATAACTTGTTAAGCTTAGGACAATTTTTAAGAGAAAGTTATAATATCTATTTCACAAATGAGAAATGTATATTAGAGAATAGAGAAAAGGATTTTAAGGCCTTTGTAGGAACTAATTTATATTCTATAAATGAGTAGCCTCAATGTCTAACTCTTATTTCTGAGATAAGTGGTAGCAAGTAATGGCACAAAAAACTAGGATACCTAAGCTCAAGAAACATACAAGCTCTCACCAAGGCTTAAAGCTTTAAAGGCATTCTTTAGGTAAGTCATCTAGAAGAGGTATGTTCTACATGCTAACATGGTAAGTAAACTATAGCTACCTTTAAGCCGATGAATTTTCATTATAAAGATAAGCTTGAATTACTACATATGGATGTTTGTGGACCTTTCCATATAGCTAGTTTTGATGGCAGTAAGTATTTCTTTCTTATTATTGATGCTTATAATAGAATGTCATGGCTAACATCTGTTGAGAAAAAGTATGATGTATTTAAATTTCTTAAGGCATTCAAAAGTATGGTTGAAACTGAAATAGAGTTGAAAATAAAAGCTATTAGGGCTAAAAATGGAGATGAGTTCATCTCAAATGAATTTTATAAGTTATGCAAAGATTCAAGTATCAAGATATAGTTCTCATTAGCTAGAACACCTAAGAAAAATGGTGTTATAGATATACTTGAGATGATTTGATCAATGATGAATGAGAAGAATGTACCAAAGTACCTATGGAATGAGGTAGCCAAAACAACTATGTATATCATCAACAAATGTTTGGTAAGAGCTAATAATGGTAAGACTCCTTATCAAATGTGGTATGATAAAAGGGGTAATGTTCAATATTTTAAAAGTTTTAGTAGCAAATGCTATATTAAGAATTAAGATAATGTTTACAAGCTTGATAGTCATTGTGAAGATGGTTTGTTTATTGGATATTCTAGTCATGCAAAAGCTTATAGTTGCTTAAATTTAAAAACATTAAAGATTGTTGACACACCTTATGTTAAGATTAATGAATTATTGGAAGAACAATATGATTGAGAAAGGTATGAATGCAAATGAAGATGTAAATGATTATGGCATTATGGCATTTGAACAAGCTAATGAGATTGATGAAGAATAGCAAGTCTCAATGGATGAGGTAGAAATAGAACAAGAGGCTACACCTAATGACTTGAGAAGAAGAACTTAGAGGTTCAGATTCATGGTAGATATCCTTAGGACACATCTTAGAAAAAGGACAAGGAGGAATAGAGTTGAAATAACAAATGATAACTTTTTAGTATATTGACTTGCTTTTTTCATTCCTTTAATAGTTTGGGAAGCTCTTGGGAGTGAGGATTGGAAGAATGTCATGGATGAAGAGATGAAGAAAATTATAAAGAATAATACTTGGGAGCTTTTCCCATGACCCAAAGGAGCTAATGTTATTAGAACTAAGTAGGTCTTTGCAAAGAAGTTAAATGGGCATTGTGAAGTAACTTGAAATAAGGCAAGATTAGTAGTAAAAGGCTTTTCGTATATATAGGGACTTGATTATCAAGATACATTTGCTCTAGTTGCAAGATTTGAAAGCATTTGCAACTTATCAAGGATTTAAGCTTTATCAAATGGACATGAAGTCATCATTTTTGAATGGATAAATAAAAGAGACAATGTATATAGAACAACTAGAAGGATTTATTGACACTGAAAAGCCAAATCATGTATATTAGCTACACAAAGATTTATATGGCTTAAAACAAGCCCCTAGGATACAATATGCCAAAATTGATTTATATTTAGCTAAAAATGAATATTTGAAAGCTCCTTTGGACAATACCCTTTATATTAAAAAAGATGTTATAGCATTTTTAGTTGCTTAGATTTATGTTAATGACATAATGTTTAGAGGAACAAGCTTAAGCTTAGGAAAAGAATTTCTTAAAGCTATGAAATCAAAGTTTGAAATGTCTATGATAGGAGAGTTGACACATTTTCTAAGCCTACATATTCAACAACTCAAGGATGGAACCTTTATTTCACAAACAATGTATGTTCAACAGATCCTCAAGTGTTTTGGCATGATAGAAGCTAAAACTTGTGCAACTCCTCTGACCATAAATGTACATCTTTTCAAGGATGAAGATGGAAAAAATATTGATGCTACATTATATAGGTCTGTGGGAAGCTTGCATTATGCTACAACTAGCAAGCCAAATGTAGCTTTTGTAGTATGCTTGATTTCTAGATATGAATCAAAACTAAAAAAATAACACTTTATTATAGCTAAAAGGATTTTACAATATTTGAAAGGCATAACTAGTCATGGGATATGGTATCTAAAAGGTAGAATTTTTAAGTTAGAAGCATTCACAAATATAGATTGAGTAGGGAATAAAGATGATAAAAAATCCACTTGTGAATATTGTCATTTTCTTGGTAATAGACTTGTATAATGGTTGAGAAAAAAATAGAACTCTGTCGTGTTATCATCAATTGAAGCCGAATATGTTGCAACCTCACACTATTGCACATAGATTCTTTGGATGAGGGAAGTATTGAAGCTCTTTGGTATAGCATTATATAACCCAATAATTATTTATCGTGATAATAATGCTACTATTCTATCTATAAAAATCTTAGTTTCATGGTAAAACTAAACATATTAAGATTAAGTATCATTTTCTTAGAGATCAAGTAAAGTTGCAAATAGTAAAAGTATTATATATTTTATCCAAAGAATAGAGAGTAGATACTTTTACAAAGGATTTAAATAAAGAAGGGTTTTAATATCTAAGAACATTGCTAGATGTAACTACTTTACCTAGACATACATAAGCTTCTAAAACTCCTAATACTAGTTTAAGGATTTATAAGCTAACAAGCTATATTGTAGTGGGAGTAGGTAAGCTTATATTACAAAGAAGTAGGATACTTTCAGGATGTAGCAAAAGAACCAAGAGCCTATGCTGAGTCTATTGAGTCCTTAGAGCCATATCCTATAGATTCACACATTCCCTCATAGAGATCATGACCAAAGAATGACCATGGTTTTGGCTCTAACCTTGGCAGATGTAGCAACACTAAGAGGTCATGAGTAAACTACAGAGTCTTAATGTCTTGTTCTATATAGCCTCTCATTTCTTGAAGTGTCCAAGATGCCAAAGGTCCCTATCTCTCATACTCTAGGCTTTCCTACTATTTTTGCATCATAATTGTCTTCATCTTCTTACTAAATTTGTCTTGGGCCTTCCACTCTTTTCTATTTCTTTTATACTTTATTCTAGATTGAATGTTCACCAATGCTTGATCCCTCTTCTCCTTTGCTCTTCTTCGCTCTTTTCCATGCTCTCTAAAATCCTCTTGATTCATCCAAAAGGTCTTATGAATATCCATAGCTATGAAGCTTTCTAAGTGATGTCTTAGCTCTCTAATCTATTCTAGACCTTTTATATTTTTTTCCTATGTCTAGTTGTTTTCTCATTATTACATCTTTGTCTTGAGCTTGATGTAACATTTGAAAATGTTAGTGGCTGGAACACCGAGAGGTTAGCGAGCATATAGCCTAACCCCAAATCCATGTGAGGGTCATGCTAGGAAATAGAAACGAGGTGCCTTGAATGATTTGGTTGATTAGACAAGGACATACATGGTGTTAGAAGGACCATATGTAAGAAGGGTTTATATTGCGTTATGCGCAGATATCAAGACTGACTAAACCAGAGTGTAGCAGGGTGTCCTGGCCTGAAAATAGTGACATGAGTATGCAAATATGTATCAAATAGTAGAAATGAAAGAGTTATGCTTAATATCAAAGAAAAATGCTTGGAAAAGAAATGGAACAGAGCTTAAGAATATAACAATGCACCACCGCGAAAATGGGGAGCGTAGCTTTGCTAGACAAGAGGTAAGAATGGTACACGACATCAAGCAGGCATAGTGGTAGCATAGTAGTGTAGTCATAGTCTCTGGGATGCCCAAGACATGGAGCTAACGGCTGCCATGGGAATTGAACTTGTTGGGTTAGTTGTTATTATGTTTTGCAAGTGCAATGCAATGATGGACTACATTTTGGGAGGTGCCAAGGTGCAAAGCTCAGATGCTCAAGTGTGAGAGTACCAAGGATGCTTAGAAAGCTAAAATGTCCAATGCTCTTTTGATTTGCCAACCCTTAGAGTGCTAAATGTCAAGGTATTTATAGGGCTAGGTTTAGTATGAAATGAGGATAAGGTGCCATGTGGCATGAGCGTAGATGGGGTTACACTACCATGTTATGCTCTCATGAGAGTAGCAAAGTGTTACACTCTGAAGAATAGCAACAGGTTCCTAGAGACTACTGAACTGTGACTACATTGCCCAGACTACATGTGCTAAAGTTTGAGAGATCGTAGCATATCTACAAACAATGCAAAAATAGTACAACTTGGAGACTATGCTCTGGAACTATGTCTTCCCCCTCTTTCAAGTAGGGTCAAGCATAGGAAAAATTTTGTGGACCAATGGGCGTGCAAACGAAATGCAAACTACTGATCTTGATTGTCGAAGGAATGTCAGAGTTGAGATGAAGGTTGATGCAAAGTTATGGAGGATTTTAGAGGCTATCGAAGGCTTTTCCTTAGTGTCAAGTTAGCTATGCTCTAGAAATTAACACAACACTTAGTGAAAATTTGCAAAATTTTGATGTTTCACATTGGTCATGCTAGCTACACTAGGAAGCATAGTAGGGACACTTAGCCAAATTTTGATGAAATCTGCAATCTTCCTTCATGGTACACTAGCTACGCTTTGGGGCATAGCAGGAGAAGCAACCTCAGAAGTTAGAAAATGTACCAAATGTGTCTTCCATGTCGAGCTAGCTTGATAGATCCTTATCCAACACTTAAGAAAAACTGGGCACTAGAACCTCTGTCATGCTTGCTATGTTGTGGAGCATAGTAGAGCATCACAATCTAAGAGATAGAAAATTTGTCAAATTGTTTCTTCCATCCTGAGAAATTTTGACAACCTTTCGCTTGGTACTTGGGCAAACTAGCTATTGGGAAATGTGTCAAGTTGGATACACTGGGGAGCATAGTGAGCATGACAACCTAGGAGATAGAAAATTTGCCAAACTATTTCATCCATCCCAAGTAATCCTTGACCACTCCTAGCTTGACACTTGGGCAAATTGGCCATGGAAGTGTGTACTTGCTGGATATACTATGGAGCGTAGTAGGATACTTAGAAAAATTTTCATGTGACTGTTGCTGACACTTAGAAAAAATCTTGCAAAACAGGCCTTAATGTATGCTATGCTGGAGAGCATAACACCCACACTAAGAATTGCCAAGTTTTGACACTTAGAAAAATTTACTATTGAAGATGCAGAAGCCCAAAATTAGTAGTGTCAAGTTGTGTTATGTCTATCATGTATTCTGTAGTTGATTGTAGGAAAGGTACCATGTGCATCAAAGAAGCTTGCAAGGAATGTGAGAAGATGTAAGATCAAGAGGTAGAGGTGAATTGGCTATAGTGGGACAGTGGGGATGTATGCTCTTAAGTAGTTTAGCAAGTCAAAGTGAACACATTAGAGCAATGTGGTGACTTACCACTGTCATAAAACACACCCTTGAACAACATCACTAGGGCTTCATCTTGCAAACAAAACACAGAGAAAACAACAAAAAATAACCACCATGTGAGATAAAGGTGAAGTCTTGTTTGTAAGGGCACTGTAAGGGCCATGAGTGCTATGTCAATTAAAAGTGCATGTAGTGTCCAAAGTAGAAAGGCCAGTGTGGGTGTTGGTTGTAGTAGGCTTCAAAAGCTCCAGCAGCCACACCAAAAGTGAGCATCTAAGTGGCTAAAGGTATTGGTAATGCAAGTGCTTGGGAGTTCTCATGAAAGACAAGAGCTAGGAAACCTAGCAACATGGTGAAGAATTGCATTGCTAGATGCTCTTCCATGCTCAAGAAATGGTGAGGACTAGAGGATGGTAGTGCTATGGTTGGGCCACAGTACCTTTGGTTCTTCGGTGAGTGATGCTAATGGTGAGAGCTCCAATCAGGATGATTGGCAATGGTTGTGGTAGCTCTAAAAGGTCAGAAAGATGCCAAAAGGAATCTCTGGAAGATCAGCAAGATGCCAAGGATGGTGATGGTACAAATGCTCCAGAGGGTTTTTTCCTTTGATGATGTTAACTTCATTCTAGAACTATAATGTTCCATCCCATCCTACCCAAGAGGTGTGGGTAGGCAAGAAATAATTGGAAGTATTCATGCTTGCTTGTTTGCAGAACTATGTGTGTTGAATTGTGGATGTTGAACTACAAATGCAATTTTAGGTCTTGGTAGATTGCATGTTGTACTAGTTTAAGGTCCTAGCAAATCATGAACCTAGTTTAAGGTCTAGGTAGATTGTCATGTGCTAGTTTAAGGTCCTAGTGGACCATTGTGCTAATTTAACATTGTAGCGGATCATGGATGGTCAATTTAAGGTCATAGAAAACCATGCTATGGATGCTAATCTAATGTCATGGCCCAGGGATATTTTGTGCTAGTCTAACATCATAGCAGATGTTCTGTGCCAGTTTAACATCATAGCAGATATTCTGTGCCAGTTTAACATTGTAGCGGATGTGCACTTACCTTGCTTTGTCATTGGCATGACACTACGTACTAGGTGTAGTACGACTTTAGGTACAAGTGGTTAACTGGATTGGCAAACTCATTGTCATCTAGATTAGAAAGCTTGAAGGCTCCATTGTCATAGGCCTTTATGACCAAGAAATGCCCATCCTAGTTAGCTAAGAATTTGTCCGTGGGCTCATGAACAACCTTGAGGACTAAGTCCCCCTTCTTGATCGGGCATTGATGTTGATTGTGATGGTTCATTTGTCATTGCTTTTCCTGGTACCACTTGATTTGATCAAATGTTTTCATGCACTTCTCCTCCATAGAGTCAAGTTCAATGGTTCTCAACTTGTTGTTTTGAACCTCATCAATGAAGCTCGAAAGGGTCATACAGAGCAATGAGACCTGTAGTTCAAGAGGCAACATTGCTTCAAATCTAGACATAAGACTATATGGCATCTTACCTATTGATGTTTTGCATGTCGTCTGGTAGGCCCATAATGCATAGATTAGCTGTTCATGCCATCATCACTTACTGTTGCTAAGCATCCTCTTCAGAAGGTTGACGATGAATTTGTTCATTATCTCTGCTTAGCCATTTGCTTGTGGGTAGTATGCTAATGAAAAGGAATGTTTAATGCTAAGGTATTCACAAAAGGCTTTAGTTTTTGCACTACTAAATTGTGGCCCATTGTCTATGACTATAGTCATGGGTAGACCAAATCAGGTCACTATGTTGTCTAGAATAAATTTGCAGACCTATTGTGATGTTGTCTTCCTAAGGGGAATGGCTTTAAACCACTTGGTAAAGTATTTAGTTGTAGTTATGATGAAGCTATGTCCTACAAAAGACTTTGGTGTTATGGGTCCTATGATATCCAACTCCCAATGTTGGAACAACCATGTGATTTACGTAATATGCAGTTCAATGGGTGACATGTGCATTAGGTTACCATGTCATTGACACACATCACATGTTCTAACCTTGGAAACATAATCATGCTTCATGTAAGGCCAATAGAAGTCAAAACATCTGACTTTTTCTGCCATTGCTCTAGGGGCTATGTGGCCTCCACATAGTCCCTCATGGACTTGATCAATGATCATTTGGACTTCACTACTACTAACACAAGTTAATAGTATTCCATCATAGGATCTACAACACAAGGTGCTATCACCTACAAGGACATATGGCCATGATCACTCTCGTATTGCATATTTTTGGGCAAAGGTTAGATTTTGCAGAGGATCTCCCTATTAGAGGTATGTCTTAATATCATCATACCACTCTTAGGCGTGAGCAGTGCTTGTCGCATCTATGGATGCAATGCTTGTTGTTTGAGTTATAGGTTTGGTGTAATCCACTATCGAAGTGGGCAATGTAGAAAACATGTTTGGTGCTATGCCTAAGGCTAAAGTGGCTAATGCATCAACAATGGCATTTTTATTATAGGGAATGTGTTGGACATCTACAATTGCAAATTGTTTGAGTAAGTGTTTTGCCAAATCATAGTAAGCTTGTAAATGTTGTGCCTTACAAGCATAAACATCTATAATGTGGTTGAAAACAAATTGCGAATCACCTTGGATTGCTATGTTTTGGATTCCTAAATCTTGAGCTGCTAAGACACCTCTAAGGAGACCTTCATACTCTGCTATGTTATTTGTACAAGGAAATGCAAAGTGATATGTAAAGGGTCGAATCTCCCTAGAGGGAAACATGATCACAGCAATGACACTACCAACTTGTGTGGTTGAATCACCATCAAAGTGTAAGACTACCTCAAAGTTTGTAGGCACTTGGCTTATGCTATTGACATGCTCATTTGGAAATTCTGGATGTATTGTTGCTTGATCGTCTATGGGTGAAGCTATGAGTTGTGTGGCTATTGCTTGAACTTTTGTGGATGCTTGTGCTACATAGTGTAAGTCAAACTCCATAGTTATTGCCTTCCATTGTGCAATTTGACTACTTTCGTACATGTTTGTAGTAATCTCCTACAGTATGTTGCTTAGGTAGTAAACAGGGACCTTCGAGCCATCATCTCACTTTTGGCAAAGAAGAGAAGTAATGGACATGTCTAAGGTTGCAAGGTAAATGTAGAATGGATTATCTCCTTGTGGAGGGTAGATTGTTGAAAGTTAAGCCAACTCCTTTTTGAATTTGTCAAATGTCTCTTAGCATTGAGCTATGCACTCAAAGTGGATTCCCTTTTTGAGTAAATGTTGCATTAGCTACAACTTATTAGTCAACCTGGCAACAAACCTGTGTATGAATTGTAATCTACCTTGTAACCTACGTAGCTCCTTAAGGTTTTCTAGTGGCACTAATTTGGTGATAGCCTTAACCTTATCAAGGTTTACACGTGTACCTACTTCTGATACTACAAAGCGTAGCATGCAATAGGCTTTTAACACCAAAGACACACCTTTTGAGGTTTAGCCTAAGGTCATGTTTGAGACAACATTTGAGAACATGGTCCAAGTCATTTGCGGGGTCGTGAGCTAACTTGGACTTAATTGCTATATCATCAACGTAGTCATTAAGCAAGTCTAGTAGATAGTCACTAAAGATATATGTCATTGCATGTTGGTAGGTTGCTCCTACGTTCTTTAGTCCAAAGGGCATCATTGTATAGCAAAACGTACCCTAAGGGGGTCATGAAGGTGGTGATAAGATTGTGCTTTGGGTTGATCTAAATTTGGTTGTACCCCAAGAACTCCTCCATAAAGGACAACAAGGCATAACCAGCTATAGTATCAATGAGTTGGTTAATACTAGGCAATGAGAAATCATCTTTGATGGTCATCTTGTTTTAAGTCCCAAAAGTCTATGCAAATGTGTATGCTTCCATTTTTCTTAGGAACAACTATAATGTTTAAAACCTAGTTAGCGTAGTCAACTGCTTGGATGAAACTAGCTTTGTAAAGTTTAGTGATTTCATCGTGAACTACCAATGCCACCTTAGGCTTGACTTTGCGACCTTTCTGTTTAACTCGTTTTATGCAAGGATCAAGGATAATGTTGTGTTGTATTATGTGAGGGTCTAGGCCTGGCATGTCCTTGTAGGTCGATGCGAATGCCTTAACATTATCATTGAGAATTTTAGAGATGCTTTGTTTGATTTGAGGCTCTAACAAGGAAGTTTCAATGTCTTCGCCTCACCTTTACATGTTGCTATAAGGATTTCAATGAGAGGATCCTCAGTTATGTCAAATACCTCTATGTCTAAAGCTCTAACTTGATGGTTTAGCCAATCTAGAGATGTCTCTAGGGATGTTATGTTTGTGTCATAAATCATAGGCTCATAGTCTATGAGCTCAATGTTTATGCATCTTATGGAATCACCATAAGGTCTAGTCAAGACCAAGGGAAAATGAAGATGCTCGTATGCATTCATTTTGCAATCCTGCCAAAAAATCCTACAAAACAACTAGAAAAATGTCAAGAGATACCTATCTTAATAATGCAAAATGCATAAGGAAGAAAATGTTATGAAAATTTGCCTAACTGTGTAGTTATTAGATTGGATAAGAAAGTAAGTAATTTTGGGGCCTCAATTGGCCATAAAATTGCCAATTTAAGGTCGTAGCAAACCATGGTTTATGAGGGAAACATGTGTTTAAGCAACACTTGGAAGGTCTTAAATGTGGGGCTAAGCTGGATGTTTATTGGGAAATCAGAAAAAATGCAAAAAATCTTCTACGTATGGGGATGCTGGAAAAGCTAGGAAAATTTTCTAACTCTGGGTGCTATGCTCATCTCGCATTACACACGAGACATAGGATAGTCCTACGTTACGTGTAGGACATGGGATAGGCCCTAGGAGGGTGACACATCCTTCAACTCGAAAGGGTATAAATAGGAGTTTTACCATAGTAAACCTGTCATTTTCAAAGTTGAAGCAAATAGTCACCAAGTGTAGTGCGACTCAGGTGAAGGGAGACAGAGCATAGCGATGATAGAGGGGAAGCTAGATCATAACAAAGAGGAAGAAAGTAGTAGTGTAGCCATTAACCATGCCATGCTATAGTGAATGCCAACACCTTGGCCTCACCAACATGGATGAAGGAGAAGGCACCCTGAGGTGCCTTTCCATGGTGCACATAAAGGACATTAGGGAGACATCATCGGCTAGGTAAGGTGCTACGCTTTACCCTTGTGATTTCTTTTCCTTGCTTCTTGTGTACCTTGGGGTTTCGAGGTTTTGAGGGCAACCTATCTTGATTAGGAACAATCACCACCGCCATGGCCACCATGAGTCATGGCTAGGGGAGGAAGTGTGCATAGTGCATTTTTTGTTTAACTTTCTTGGTTTGTTGTTACAAGGGTTTGTATACTGCACACAATGTGGGACAAGGGTATTTTAGCATCTAGTGCACAGTGTGGAACAAGTTTTTTTTCAGCGTTCTACACATGGTGCGGAATAAGGGTTTTTGAATGTCCCATGCAGGACATGGAACAATGATTTTGTTAGCATCCTACATGTGATGCAGGACATGGATTTTTTGGCATCCCATGCATGATGTAGGATAGGGCTCGTTTGGGACAACTTGAAGGTGAATGCAGAGCATGATTGTCTAGGCAAGATGACTGTGAGGGTCATAATTGTCACACTAGAAAACATTCTTGAAAGCATAACAAAAATGTTAGAAAAATTTTAACTTCATGGTGTCACACTCTATAGGCAACGTAGTTAATAGGTTATGCTCTGCAATGAGCGTACCCTGCAGTTTGAGATTTTTAAGAGTTAGAAATTTTGTTTGCAATCATTATGATCGATGGGGAGTGTAACCAACACTTTAAAAATTTTTACTATTGTTACGCTCGAAGCGAAGCATAGCCAACACTTAGAACTTTTTGTAGTCATAAAGGTTACTCTCTATGGGGAGTGTAACCGATAGTTAGAAAAAATTTTGTAACTTTGAAGGTAATGCTATATGAGAGTGTAACCAATAGTTAGTGAATTTCTTTTTGATACTTTCAAAGTTATAATGTTTGTAAATATGCAATGTAGATGTTAGTGTTGTGCCTTGTTGGACACTAGGCATATTAGATGGGTATGCTGACATCCCTTTCCCATGGGGCCTCGTGGAAAGTTAAGTATGTTGAGTCTAGTTTTTATGCATTTTTTTATTCAATGCTAACATTCTCCTTTGGTCGCTATTGTGGCATTGCAGGGTATTGTTAAAATCCATCCTCATCATAGTTGAGTTGGTGGGCATCTTGTGTTGCATGAGTGAGCCTGTATCGAACGTGCTTGCACCAGACACATGTGTGGGCCACCAAGTAGTATGGTTTAGGTCAGAAGTGCAAGAATTACTAGAATTTTTGCTCCACCACTTCAGTGTGATGATATGGTCACACTTGGTGATAGAAGTAGTGGGTGTCATCACATAAACACTATTACCTAGGGCAAATCGAGGCATCCTAAGGTTCATATCTAATAAACCTACTAGCTACGAAGGAGTAGGGAGTTTAAGCCAAGGTCGCAAGGGCCTTAGGCTTTTGTCTAGGATTTGGGGGATGCCAGAATTTCAGTGTTTCAACAAGAACAACACTTTGTTCATCGCTCAACACCTACACACTATTCTAAAATCCACCTGGGATGGTGTATTATGTTGGAGGGTGAGTTCCCTTATGATTTATTGTACTGCCTATTAGATTATGACTTAAGATGCTAATTACTCAGATCTATTACCAGGCTTACCATTGACGCAGATGGCCTCCATGATAAAGATGTGGCATTGAACTTGACTCAAATTACCCTACAGAAATTCTTATCTTTTGAGAATGTTCATGTAGCAATGATTGGAAAAATTGGGGTAAACCTAGTGAAACTTCCTCACCGATATTCTAAGTCTTACGAGAGGTGTTGGGCTCTCAACTGATTGGACACTGAGTGGGCAACCGACATACTAAGCATGGAGCATGTTTTAGTCTCACTAGTACCATCCTGCACATCATTTGTGTGATGTGAGTCATGTGTCACTCATTGTTATACATTTTTTGCTTTGTTTTTTCTCATGTTGCTAATTTTACCTTTGCTTATTGTAGCTATGATTAAGTTAGGAGAAGCCATGGTGGTTGCCACAAGTCACATTCAGGCCACTTTCATCTTTAAATATGGTGAGGTTGAGAGTTCACAACATTGGTTGTGCTATGGGGCCCCAGTGGAGATAGCAAGGAATCTTCAACAAGCTAGGCTCATGGACCTTTTTTTGGTTGTTAGCCCTAACATCCCAGTGGCTGAAATGATTGTCATAATTGACTCATTCACTAAGAATGTCAACTGCTTCAGCACACGGGTCTGTGATGTGCAGGTGACCTTTGAAATTATAGATGAATTCTTTGAGGACCTCTTCAGCATCCTGTTTGAGGGCCTACCAATTGCAGAAAAGACTAACAAAGACCTAGACCATAAAGGGGACATTGAGAAGTGGTTGGGCACTTCCAAGGTTCATAAAGGAATACTAGTTAAGGAGGTGAAGGTACATGTGGTCCACCACCTCTACTCAGTTTTCTGAGCTCATGCATTCCCAAAGCTACTTTCCGAAGGAAAGATTCTCAAGGTTGAGCAAGCTTTGGTGATGAGGGACATAATAGAGGAGGGGACATGGTACAAATGGGCCTCTTACCTTGTCAACGACCTACGTGTTGAAATTGTTAAGCTACACCACAACCTCCAAACACAATTGCATGTGCACTTCGCATTCTTCATAGCATGCCTATGAAGACTTGTAGAGTTTTTGGTGGTTCATGGGAATGGGCAATGGCTGGTGCAAGACCGTAATCAAATCTCTAGGCCATGGATTTGCCACCTATTCAACACCACATAGTCACAAGACCCTCTAGAGGCAATTGGCAAGTCATTTTCAGTAATGACCAAAGGTAATGTGGGATGATCCTACCACACACGCAATAGTGTTGGGGAGGCTCCACCAACCAAAGCTGAAAATGTAGCAAGAGGGAAACAACTCATTGCTGATATAGTGAGATCATCCAAAATAAAGATTAATAAGCCATGCCCCACAGAGGAGCCCATGCATGAAGTAGAGAAGGGTGGAAAAAAAATTATGGTTTAAGCTTCACAATGTGCACTTAGGAATCACAAGTAAGTATGCATTATTTGATACTTTTTAATGTGTCATGCCATATTATACTCATTATTGACAATTCTAAATCTAACTTGTGTGACATAGGCAAGAGAACCCCTGTAGCAGTAGTGGTGCCCGTAGAGGACGATGTCCCTTAACCTAAGGGACAAATGGTAGATGAAGAAGAATGATAAGTTGCCCAAGTGCTAAGGCAACTCGAAGAAGGGTTATAATTCGATGGGCATGAGTTTGAACATTTCTTTGATGGCATGCAGATGGATGATCCTCCCATTCTCACATCTGAGAGCTTGTTGGGTAGGAGCTTTGTATCGTCATCATTATTTTTTTTGTTCTCCCCTTTTTTTTGTATTATTTTTAATTTTTTTAACATTCACACCCTTGGCTATTGGCTATTTGATAATCACTACGTATGTTATGTTGCAACAGCCGATGTTTCCGCTAAATGTCCAACATTCACATCCACCTTTTGTATGCAAGCATGGATGGAGGGTCCAAATAAGTTTGCCTTCATGCAAGGCTTGATGGATGATATGATAGATCATATACAACAAACAGATCCTGAAATTGGTATGTCTATGTTTATCTAGTTTTTCTCTATTGATTTACTTACTTGGTTTGTAGCTAATGTTGTCTTGCTTATTATGTGATGATAGGTTCACAACTTAAGTGGGACCCAAACAAGGTGGTCCAGGTTGACATCGTGCCTAAGTTTTTCCCTAAGGTGGAGCAAGTGTCTCACCACGTGTATGATGAGGCAAGCAAATGCATGTTGTACTTTGCAAGAGCATTGTGGAAGTGTAGGTGCATTAATGAGCACTTATGGAAATGGATGCAAGAGCTTCAGGAAAAGGGGGCAAGCTAGAAGGCAAAATTGGAAGACTTGTAGTCCTGTTATGACTTCCTAGTGGCACATGACAAACCAGGTAGTAGCTGGCACACAATTGAAATTAATTATGCCAGGTATTAGTTAGCTATTTGGGGTAAGAACAAAGCTACTCGTGAGGTGATTGAGCAACAACTATAGATGGACCTATTAGCAAGGAAAAATCAAGACTAGAAGGATTATAGTGTGAAAGTGTACTAATGGGGCTAGACTCAAAAGAATCACAAGCATGACTACAAGCAAGAACATGAAGCATACCGTAAAACATATAGAGATGAGTTCGTGGAGCATCGATGCTAAGAGATATTTCTTAACGCAATCAGCGCAACAACATAGTGGTGAGTGGAACTTTGGAGAGATAGATCATTGTACCTTCTAGAAAGGTTACTTTTGCAAGGTTTTTGTCGAGGCTTCCCTCATGGACACGGTTATCTGAGGATGAAATCTTCCAATGCTGGAGGCAAGCCTTGATAGGATGCCCCTAGACATGGATGCAGGCCCTTCCCAGGTTGGTCTAGTTTGCTTCATTTTTATTTACTTTATTACAATGTTGAATGTCACCTTATTTGTTAGCTAATTATTTATTTTATTTTTATTTAATGTAGGTTTCAAGTGATGGCGCAGGACCTAGTGGAGCAGCAGACAAAGTGGAAGAGGAAGAACCTTAGCCCCCACCACACACTATAGGCTGAAATGCCCAAAATGTAGCCCTTCTATTGGGAAATTTTGTATTTTTAGAGATTTTATGTTTTGGATGTAAACTTGAACTACATACCTTACTAATAATCTAATGAAAATATGATGATTATTCACTTATCATTTTGTTGTATTTTATGTAATATTGTTGTAATTTTAACTTGTGATTTGATTGATGCAATTAGGCCCTTTGTGGGCCCCATGCCAATTTAAGGCCATGGTAGAAGGGCCATCACTAGTTTAAGGCCATTTCAGGCGATAGCATAAAGCGAGTTGGTTGGCTAGTTTTAGGCCTTAGCGAGCTATGCGGTAGTGGAAGGCCTTTCTAGGCCGCAATGTACAAGGAAGCAAGTTGCCAATTCTATGACTTAGTGGACCATGCGGTAGTTTAAGGCCTTTCTAGGTCTTTTTTTTTTGAAAAAAAAGGCTAAATGAAACTACATGAACTAAAGAAATGATATAACTAATGTAAGATGCAAATAATAATGTAATTGTAACTATACAGGCAAAGGACAAAGGGCAAGTGAAACATGTAGGAGAACTAAAGGCATGTCTTAGTCATGTAGGTGTTTTCTAACTTGATGTAGGTTAGGTGGCGCGTAAGGCCTAGGAGGCATAAGACAGTATTCTCCTAGACCTTTGTCTATTGCATAGAAGGGAAATTCTACCCAGAGAGCTCCCTCAGGAAGGTGAATCTTCAGAGAACTCTACCTCTGATCCTTGTTCTATATCCACATTGTTGATTTTTGGGAAGGCTACATTATCATCATAGATCACCACCTCTCCACCCTCATAGGGCAATGGATCTCTTGGTGAATAGGTGAAGAAACAACTTGTAGCTCAGCTAGCCAAGACCTCCCTAGGATCAATTACAATAAATTTAGCATTAGTGGGGAATTACTTCCCTATCACAAAAGCTATCATGACTATTCCTTTTACAACAACACATGCTCCATTGAAGGATTTCAAGCATGTTTTTTTGTTGGCTTGATTTGATCAACTAGGCCAAGCTTGTCAACGACAAGGAATGGAATGACATTGATTGCCACCCCATCATCGACGTGCACCCCATGAATTTTATATTGGCCTATACGAATTGTTATAAACATGGGTGCAATGGTTACCTAACCCTTTTTACGGTCAACCTTGGCTACCTCATCACAAAATGTCAAGGGTATTGACCTTGACTCTTAGGTTGCAAGTAAAAACATTATAATGTGAATGACCTTTTTGTCTATTGAAACATCTTCCTTAATAGGAATAGATGTCAGCATGCAAACCAATGCCTCACTATTGCGACTGAAAATGTCGGTGGCTGGAACATCGAGAGGTTGCCGGGTGAACAGTTTAACCTTGGATCCATGTGAGGGCTGTGTTGGAGAGAAACGGAAGCAGGGTGCCTTGAATTGTCTGGTCGATTAGACAGGGACTTAATCAGTGTATCTTAACCTTTCGTAAATGTTTGTTTTAGAAGTGAGACACGCGAAGTAAATCGACAATTTATAAATGTAAAGTGGTGAAAATAATGCTAAACAATTATGACAGTAAACAAATAGCAAAACAGACTTGGGTGAGAAAGTGCACTACCCCAAGGTCACGGATGTGATCCTTTGCTTTGCTGAAAGGTGTACAATAGAACACGCAACATGAAAGAGGGACTTTTTTCCTTCATGTTGGAAAGCCTTCAGACTTGTTGAATTCATATTTGGAACATTTATGTTGTTTTTTGCATCATTGCTACGCTGTGCTATGCTATGTAGCGTAGCACAATGTAGTAGCCAATGTATCATGCTTCCTTGTTCAATCTACTGTTTTCTACCAAGAAACCTTGCTTGAGGCCTAAGGGCTAAGTGGGATAACTGGTTTTGGAGGCCAAAGCATTGCCAAGTGTAATCTTCTTGTTGGAGTTACTCAGCAAAAGGGGGGCTTTTGTGCACTTTTTCCCTATTACGCTCTACTACATTGCGTAGCGTAGCATAGCGTAGCACCTTGTGTTGGTGGAGAAAGTTTTCATAATGGTTACAACATGGGAAAATGCTTTGAAAGACCAACCTGTCATCAAATTACATCTTGGATGCTTGATTGATCTCTTTGAGGCTTGCTACGCTGCGTAGCATAGTGTAGTATAGCAGATTTTTGTGCTAGAAAACTTACCGAACTATTTTTCTCATCCCAAATACTTTCGACAACTCCTAGCATGGTCTTTGAGTAGATTGCTAGCTAGGTCAATTGTTTGGTTGGGCAAGCTCGAGAGTCGTTGTGACCAGTTTGCACCACACGATGCGTAAACAACCGCGGGGGGGGCACGTTTACGCTAGTGGATGACGGGGTACAGATAGCATGCAGGACTATCCAAAGGATGCAAAAGGGCATAAAAAAGGGCCTCCTTCTAGCCCCAAAAATTGTTGTGACTGAAAACATCGGTGGCTAGAACACCAAGAGGTTGCCGGGCGAACAGTTTAACCTAGAATCCATGCGAGGGTTGTGCTAGAGAGAAACGGAAGTGGGGTGCCTTGAATAGTTTGGTCGATCAGACAGAGACTTAATTGGGTTATCTTAACCTTTCATAAACATTTGTTTTGGAAGCGAGGAACATGAAGTAAATCGACAATCAATAAATGTAAAATGGTGAAAATAATGCAAAACAACGATGACAGTAAGCAAATAGCAAAACGTACTTGGGTGAGAAAGTGCACTACCCTAAGGTTACAGGTTTGATCCTTTGCTTTGTTGAAAGGTGTATAATAGAACATGCAACACAGAAGAGGCACAGTTTACATAGAGTAGTATGGTGTCAGATCTCTGAACTATAGAGCCAACCAACAAACTCAAAGCCAACCAGAGTGCTAAGAAATTGCCAACTATGCTGTTCGAAAGCCAACTTAAAAGCCAATCACGACCAAAAGCCAACCCTTCGAGCATTGTTTGCTGGGGTATTTATAGGGCTAGGAGAAGGAAAAAAAAGGTGGTCTGGATGCCATGTGTCTTGGGCCCCACAAGGTGCAAACATGGCTATCCTATGTAGGTGTGCGATGCTGGAGGTAAGCTTTGCTACGCTGTGACCATACTACTGAAACTGCATGTGCCAAAATCTAGTGTGCCAACAATGCAAGCAAAATGGAGCCTATGCTCCAGGACTACGTCTTCCCTACTCTTGCAAGTAGGGTCAAGCGTAGGAACAATTTTTTGGGGATTTACCAGGGGTATGAAAAATGAAGCAAACTTGCTGATTTTGTTGGTCAAAGAGATATCAGGGTGAGAATAATCATTGCCAACAAGTTATAAAGCCCATCGAAGACATCTTGATGCCTCCATGCCAGTGTTGCAGCACCCACGCTATTCAGCACATTGGTGTAGCGTAAGTAACTGCTCACTACGCTGTGCTACACTACGTAGCATAGCATAGCATAGCCACCTGTCTTGACAAAAAACTTGCATAGGAGCTGAGAGCATTTGTGTGAGGCTTGGTCAGGCAAACAACTACAACTTTTGTCCTCCATGCTAGAAAGCCTTCAGACTTGCTAAATTCATCTTTGGAACATTTCTATCATTTTTTGCATTGTTGCTATGCTGTGCTACGCTATGTAGCATAGCACAACATAGAAGCCAGTGTATCATGCTTCCTTATTCAATCTATCATTTTCTACCAAGAAACCTTGCTTGAGGCCTGAGGGCTAAGTGGGACAACCGGTTTTGAAGGCCAAAGCGTTGCCAAGTGCAATATTCTTGTTGGAGTTACTCGGCAAAAGGGGGGACCTTTGTGCACTTTGTCCCTGTTACGCTCTGCTACGCTACGTAGCGTAGCATAGCGTAGCACCATGTGTTGGTGGAGCAAGTTTGCTTGACAGTTGCAACATGGAAAAATGCTTTGAAAGATCAACTTTTGATCAACTTACATCTTGGACACTTGATTGATCTCTTTGAGGCTTGCTGCGCTACATAGCATAACATAGCGTAGTAGATTTATATGCTAGAAAACTTGCCAAACTATTTTGCTCATCCTGAACACTTTCAATAACTCCTAGCATGGTCTGTGAGTAGACTGCCAGCTAGGTCAATTGTCTGGTTTGGTAGGCTCGAGAGTCAAGCAGGCCTATCAGCCCTAGAGATAGAAAACTTGCCAGACTGTATAGTCTATCCTTGGTGCGTACACAGTTCTATCGACCCATCATTACACTGCACTTGTGGAAATCCTTGCCCAAATTTCAAGACTCTACTGAAGCATGAGGATCCTAAAATTTTTATGATGTTTCACTCACGATGAGTAGCAAAAGTCATTATCAAGTCGTACAGGCTCAAATTTTTGTTCTTTTATTTGAGAGCCTATTTAACTTGTGCCAACATGTCCAAGAAATATTTTCCACCATCTGTTGTTTCGGTGGCTTTTATCTCCTCCATGCATCCTAAGATATGAATCTCCTGGGGAGGATATTTAATCTTTGGTTGTTCAGTAAGATTTCAAGCCTCAGCACTTGTCTGTTAGCTATTTGTGTTTGTGTTAGTAGCTTAAGATGATGAGGCCATGGGATGGCTGTCAAGGGGGTGGGCTTAGGAGGACCTAGCTCCATGCGTACCCTAATCATTTTGTCAACGAGATGCTCATCATGTCTCTTAGGGTATGATTTTGGGTAGGCAAGATGTGATGTAGTTCCTACCACTAGAGCCTAGGCAGGTGGGGGATCTACATGTCTTGGCATCCTAATGATAAAGGTGTTTGGGTTGCCGTTGCCGCAACATGCTACAAGGTCCTAACCACAAAGGGTATCATGGGCACCCAAGGTGATGCCTTGATTATGAAAGGGGACTATGGTCTAGTTGACATTGAAGCCCCAACATCACCAGAGGGCACATGAACCACAAATGGTTCATGTGCTAGTTCTACGTTGTCATCAACGTTGATAGCATTGATGATGTAACCTGCACTGCTAGCATTGAGGGGGTCCTTTTAGACTTTCATTGATTGATTTTCTAGTCATACAGGATTGCCCTTGTTAAGGACTAATTTGCCTTGATCAATCATGCATTGAATGTCATCTTTTAATGCCAAGCAGTAGTTTATGTCATGGCCATGCAACTGGTGATAGTTGCAGAACCGGCTTAATCTAAAATTTTTAGGGATGAGGGGCTCATTTGGCATAGTTGCAAATACCTCTCATGGTATTTTCATGTGTCCTCAAACTTTTTTTTATGTTGAATGTGCCCAGAACTAAGTAATTGATCTAAGAGCTCAAATAGCTTGATGGGCAAGGGGGTGTACTTTGAGTGATTCTTACGTTCAAAGTTTGGCCTTTGGGGAGCTTGCCCCATGATTGCTGATGATGTGGGTTGGTTATCTCCTGTAGTGCTAGAACTCGACACCTTGTTGTTGTTGGCCAAGGCTTAGTGTTATTGGGTTTGGCTTCATCTGCCACAGTTGCAACGATTGCTGTTGGCTTTCCCTTTTCCTTGACCTTTTTTGTATGTATGTTATTATAGGCCACATAGGTTGGGTCCTTACTAGCTTTTACCACTCCTTGTATGCTCTTCATTTGAGCAAAAGCTTGGCTGAGAGGATGTGGGGCTAAGTAGTACAATTTTGACTTGATAAAGTCATTTACTACACCCTTAAAGATAGCTAGAAGGTGAGTTTCTATGATTGGCTCATGAATTTCATTAAGGGAAGTGCTCTAATGTTGTATGAATTTTTGTATTAGCTCTAGTGCTCCTTGCTTGATGTTCATTAACTCGTCTAGGGTGGCCTCAGGCTTCAAGTTATACTTGAAGCAAGTCACAAATTGGCTAAGAAACTCCTCCAAAGTTGATATAGAAGCATTAGGAAGTGCATGGTACTAATCAAAAGCCTTACGAGTCAAGGACATGGCAAACATGTGGATGATTGCATGTGGCCATGCTTGCAAAAGCAGGCATTCGAAACAAAAAGTTACGAGGTGGGAGTTGGGGTCTCCCTTACCATTATATTTTGTGAGTTGAGAAAGTTGGACCCCAAGAGGTAAAGTTAGTGGCAGGACCATAGGACTGATGGGATCATCTTAATAGAATTTCATCACATGAACCATTTCTAAGTTGGACACTTTAAGCCACTTAACCTTCTCCATGACAATTTGAATGAGTTTGAACACTTGGTCCAAACTTAGGGATGTCACAATGGGCTATGTTGGCTGTGTTGCTTATGGTGCCATCTAAGCGGCCCACAACCCTGTTGTGGGCTATGTCACCACATGGGAAACTTGTTGAGTTTGTTGTTACATGTATTGTGGCATGTGTGATAGCTATGCCATAGGCATAGAGATCGCAGCCTACCACATGGTTGTGGCTTGGGCTATTGTTGGAGGTGCTACTAAGATGGCTAGGATAAAAGACACTTGACTTGTTTGCGGCTGAGATATGGGCATCGTGTGCACATACGACAATGTTGATGTTACGGATGCTAGTAGGGAAAGCTGTATAGAGTGGGAGGAGATGACAAAGGAGAAAGTGGTAGAAGGTCCTACACTTTGTTATGCATGTAGTACTTGGTTGCTAGCTATCACAGGCATGGACTTAGGTGGCAGAAGTGATGTTGTTGCCTCAAAGAAGGTAGATGACTTTGACAAGTGTGGAACAAAAGTAGAGGTAGAATGTTGGATAGAGGCATAAAATGGGATACTATTGTCCAAATAGGACTCGAACTCCTCTTGCCCATCCTGCAAGGGCTCATCATCGTTTGATGCTGTATCTTGCTCTTTTGGCCCACTTACCCCAATGAGTTGGTCTAGTAGCCACCTAAAGATGTCGATGAGTGGGATGAACATGTCCATGGTAGGAAGGAACTCCTTCTCATTTTGGTAAATGATTTCAAAATTGTGCTTTGCTTTGATTTCTTGGTGATCTAAGGATAGGCCTACCTAAAGCTTTGCACAAAGAAAGTTATACCTTTCATCATCCAACACCTTGTATTTAGGCGATTGGTTACGCAGTCTAAGTGACTACCATTGTGGTCATATAGAATTGAGTGATTGCTCAATGTCCACCACCTGTTGAGCAAGATGGGCTACCTCCATGCTTAGGGTAGAGGTTGAAGTGTTCACGAGATTCATGTTGCTATTTAGGAAAACATAAGAAAAGGAAGTGGGCACAAAAATCACTTAAGTGCAAAAAACGTTGAAAAAGTAGCTAGGTATTCAAGCTATGAAAACACACCAAAAAATGACCAACTCTAAAAATGCTATGAAAAAGTGACTAACTCTGGCATTATGTTCATTACGCTCTAAGGGATTGTTACACTCTAAAGGGTTGTTATGCTCTCTAGAGCACTCAGAGCTTGACATGACGGACACAGTTGGGCTTTTTATCCTACGAGGTTCTAGGGGAATCGACAACTAGGACCAATCTACACTAACCAAAACATAAACAACTCCTACGTTAGCCTATGATCCAACTACTATTGTGTAGGTCCATAGGGGTGTTATATCTATGCTAGCTTGCAACTAGTAGCGAAGGTGCAAAAAGCATGTGGGACTACCCTTGAACATAGAAGAAATGGGATGCCCTCCTTCTAGCACCAAAAAATTGTGACGTCCGAAAACATTGATGGTTGGAACACCGAGAGGTCAGCAGGTGTATAGCCTAACCCCAAATCCCTGCGAAGGCCATGCTCGAAAATGGAAACAAGGTTCCCTGAATGATCTGGTCAATTAGATAGGGACTTACATGGTGTTATAATAATCGTATGTAAGAAGGGTTTACATTGCATTACATGTGGATACTAGGACTGGCTAAACCATAGTGTAGTAGGGTGTCCTAGCTTGAAAATAGTGACTTAAGTGTGCAAATATGTATCAAACAATAGAAAATGTGAGAGTTATGCTTAATATCAAAGAAAAATGCTTAGAAAAGAAATGGAATAGAGCTTAAGAACAGAAAAATGCACCACCTCAAATTGGGAAGCATAACTTTGCTAGAAAAGAGGTGAGAATGGTACGTAGTGTCAGGTAGGCATAGTGGTAGCGTAGTAGTGTAGTCATAGTCTTTGGGAGGCCTGAGACATGGAGATGATGGCTACCATGGAGACTGAACCTACTGGGTTGGTTGTTGTTGTGTTCTACAGGTGCAATGCAATGGTGGACTACATTTTGGGAGGTGCCAAGGTGCAAAGCCTAGATTCTCAAGTGTAAAAGTGCCAGGGATGCTTAGAAAGCTAAAATGCCCAATGCTCTTTTGATTTGCCAACCCCTAGAGTGCTAAACATTGAGGTATTTATAAGGCTAGGTTTAGCATGAAATGTGGATCGGGAACCACATAGCATGGGTGCCACATGGCATGAGCATAGATGGGGTCACGCTAACATGTTACGCTCTCATGAGAGTAGCAAAGTGTTATGCTCTAAAGGACAACAATAGGCTCCTAGAGACTACTGAACTATGACTACACTGCCTAGACTACATGTGCTAAAGTTTGAAAGACCACAACATACCTACAAACAATGCAAAAATAGTACAACTTGGAGGCTACGCTTTGGGACTACATCTTCCCCCTCTTTCGAGTAGGATCAAGTGTAGGAACAATTTTGAGGACCAATGTAGGAGCAAAAGAAATGCAAACTATTGATCTTGATTGCTAGAGGGACATCGAAGCTAAGATGAAGGTTGATGCTAAGTGTTGAAGGCTTTTGGAGGTTCTTGAAGGCTTTTCCTTAGTGTCAAGCTAGCTACGCTCTAGAGCATAACACAACACTTAGTGAAAATTTGCAAAATTTTAATGTTTCACACTAATCACGCTAGCTACATTGGGGAGCATAATAGAGTGTAGCAGGGATACTTAGCCAAATTTTGATGAAATCTACAGTCTTTTTTCATGGTATGCTAGCTACGCTTTGAGGCATAGTAGGAGAGGTAGCCTTGGAAGTTAGGAAATGTGTGAAATGTGTCTTCCATGTTGATCTAGCTTAATAGATCCTTGTCCAATACTAGGCAAAATTGGACACTGGAACTTGTGTCATGCTTACTACATTGTGGAGCATAGCAAAGCGTAGCAACCCAAGAGATATAAAATTTGGTGAACTATTTTTTTCATCCTGAGCAATTTTGACAACCTTTAGCCTAGTACTTGGGTGAACTGGCTACTGGGACATGTGTCAAGATGGATATGCTAGGGAGTGTAGCAAGAATGATAACCTAGGAGATAGAAAATTTGCCAAACTATTTCGTCCATCCCAAGCAACACTTGACCATTCCTAGCTTGATACTTGGGCAAATTGGCCATGGAAGTGTGTGCTATGCTGGATATGTTGGGGAGTGTAGGAAGACACTTAGAAAAATTTTCATGCAACTACTGCTGACACTTAGAAAAATCTTGCAAAATAGGCCTCAATGTGTGCTACGTTGGCTACGTTGGAGAGCCTAACACCCACACTTAGAAAAAATTTGCCAAGTTTTGACACTTAGACAAATTTACTATTCAAAATGTAGAAGCCTAAAATTGGTGGTGTTTCACTTGATAGTTCACTAATCAATAAGATCAACATGTTTTTTAGTTAAGGTCTTATGCTTCTCTCTTTTGGTTTTTATTGTGCTATGTTTATCTTTGCATTTTGAGATTAATTTTTTTAATGACAAGGGGAGCTTATTTTTATCCTTTTTTGACAAAAAGGGAGAGAATTAATGTATGATGATGTGATTGTGTATGTCTTGTTTTGTTAGAAAAATAATGTGATTGTGTATGTGCTATTTTGTCAAAAAATAGTGAAGATGATTTCTCTGTATTCTTAATGTATAAACGTGCAACATTTCTCAGCTTAATTTATCCTTGGCTAAGCTATTTTTTGTAGCATTTCTTAGCTTACTTTTTCATCTATTTTAGTTGTTTTGAGTTATAGTGTTCTCCTGACTTCTTGATTGATTTTGAAATATGTGTGTATGATTAGTTGGATGTGGCAACTAATTAATAGATTGTGTTATAAACTTGATTGGTATGAGCTATGTTATGATGTTTATATTCTCTTCTTAAAGTAGCTTATGATTATCTTGCTTAACTTGATGCTTGTTGTTTAGAGATTGCTAAGTTCTTCAATTATAATCTATATGTTTGAGATAAGCTAATCTTTTTTATGATTCTAAGCTTGATTTTCTTAGGATGATTTTGAGATTGATTTTTAGCATTTTCTTGTATGCTTGACCATGTATGATCCCTCTTTGTACTCTCTTGTTCATGCTTACTCTATGAGCTCTTCCAATCTCAAAAAAGGGAATATTGTTGTATATTTTGAGCTTCGTTGCAAGTTTGGATTTACGATGAGGAGCATATTTTTTTAGCATTTTTTCTCAATATACTTCTCTAATGTTTTTTCCTAGCGTATTTCTCTAGCATTCTTTTTTCTCTAGCGTATTTCTTTAGAATTTTTTCCAACATATTTCTCCAACATTTTTTCTCCAGCATTTTTTCTCTATTTTTTTTCTCTAGCATATTTCTCTAGCGTTTTTTCTCCAACGTTTTTCTGGAATTTATGCCATTATTTACATGAGATAGCCTATTTTTTTGAACAACGTATCCTCAAGGTAGCACAATTCTTACGTATTTTCCCATAGAGTTTTTTTCAGTAGGATCTATGTGGAAGAATGTATTTCTCTAGTGTTTTTCTTGGCAAGTATCTTGTAGGTCAATGTTCTTTTGTTTGCCATGTTAGTTTTTTTATGCAACATAGTGAGATTGAGCTAAGTAGTATTAGATCATGTGCATAAAAGTATTTTAATCTAGCTTAGCTTGTAAAACCAACTCATAGAACCAAAATATGGATCTATGAAGGGATGAAAAACAACTTTTCCAAGTCAACCTAGAAAGAAAACACTAAAAGTTCTAGCTTGTAGAAAAATTGTTTTGGTTTTACAAAAGGCTTTTTCAATTGACTCTACTAGGTAGCTTCTCAAATTAGCTATCATGTGAAATTAACTCTAGAACCATTTTTATATTCGATGAAATTTTATTTAAGAATAACTCTACCACATCAACGTCTTTTTTTCCTTCTTCCACAAATACAAGCTTGGTTGAAAAGCTCATCTTTTCTCAGAAAAGCTTCAAAACCATTTTTAAAGCTCTATTGGACATCTTGTCACAGCAACTCATGGAACCAATTTTTGGTTCTATAAAGATCTTCAAAAATAGCTATGTCATGTCAACTCCTTTTACCACATACACAAGAAAGCTTATTTTAGGAAGTAGAAAAGCCGTGAGAATCAAAAAGGTTCAAATTTTCTTTAAAGAGCTCTTTGCCATGTCAACTTAAGTGGAAGGAAAGCTCATAGTGAATAATATAAGTGAGCTTTAATAGCTATCTCTCTCATAGTTAAAAGCATTTAGAACCAAGTTTTGGATCTATACAAGCTATATTGAAAAAGGCTATGCCATATGAACACAAAAAGGAGAGTTATAAGCTTAGATTGAAAAAGCTATTATACGAAAAAGCTAAAATTTGTACTAATATGGAAGTAAGCTAAACCTTATTAATGAAAAAGACAAGGATTGTTAGTTTAAGCTCAAAGAGCCATTATCTCCAATATAAGTAGAGCTTATTATTTTTGCAAGAAGGAACCATTAGGACCAAAATGAAATGATAGATTTTTTCCTCCTCTGCTAAGCTTTTAATGCTCACCTCAAGCTCATACCAAATGAAGGAATGGAAGCTAAGATGTAATAGATACAACATTTTCTTGTTTAGCTACTCTTCCCAATGGATTGGTAATGGTTACAACTTATTACTTCTCACAATTCTCCAACATATTAGTAATAGCTTGAAGAACAGCCCTAAAAACAACTAAAAAGAATGATGGCTATGAATTGAAACTTTGTGGCTTAGCTATGCATTCTTGTTTTGGCCTTGTGCTTGAACTAGAATTTCTTCTTCTGTGCTTCTCCTCTTCTTCTCAATCACTCTCTTTATTTCTTTGGTGCAAAAGCTCTATTTTTTTTCTTAGGGAGCTTGGTAACTCTTGAGTCTCTATGTTGAGACAAGGTAGAGTATTTACCTCTCTCTCTATGTTGTGAAAGTGGATTTCTAGGACTTTAAACTTAAAGGTTTTGCTTAGTCCAGGATTGTAAAAGAAGCCTTGTAATTTTTCTTTGATAAATAGAATTACTCTACCCCCTAGAATGTAGGGAGAGTTTTATGATAGAGGTAGGCTAACTAATTTAGCAACTAAACCACCTTAGAAGCTTAGTGTCTATTTACTCTTTTCTATATGTGTGTTCTATTTTCTGCATTAAGTTTATTTAGGGTTTTCTATTGTTCTTTTGCTAATCTCTGCTTAATCCAAATTTTTGTAAAGAGAAGGAGAAAACTCTCTCTAAAGAAAAAATAATGCATTAATCAAAGATAAAGAAAAAATAGTAATAAAGGTGAAAACTATCTATCCTTGAGCCTCCAAAGTAATAAAGGTGAAAGCTATCTATCCTTGAGCCTCCAAAACAAAAAGAAATTAATACTGTAGAAGACAAATTAATTGTTGAACTTTCACAGGTAGCTTTTTTGCTTTCAATTGTAGCTAAAAAGCAACATCTTGGAAAATATAGTATTTGACACTGAAAGAAAGGTCATAATTATATTTTTTTGCTAAAAAATAACTACACACTAAATTTTCCAAATAGAGTAGAAAACAAGTGGCCAAAGCTTTACTATAGTAGCGTAGATGTCACCCACTAGACAAGAGTGTTCCACTAAAAAGCTATCGTAAGCTAGGTACAAATTGAATCCATAATCTTTAATTTTAGTTATTGATAACAAAAAAGGATTTCATAGTCAATAAAGCTTTTTTTTTTCCATAGGAAATGGAGATTAGGTTACTAATATAACCCCTTCGTACATAAGAGGGTAGATGTAATCCAATCGACAAGAGTATCCTACCACAAGGCTACTCCACTAGTATCACACTTATGAGCTGACCATTGTGCTACCCCTAAGACATATAGTCCAATTAAAAATTTATTAATTATTATTAATAAATTTTTAATTTGAATATATATTTTAGAGATAAATATTTTTTAAAAAAATTTAAAAAAATATTTTGAGCTCCAAAACCTCTTCATAAAAAATTAAAAAAGATACATGTATGGCATTCCTTACTAGAATAAGGGATCATCACCTAGAGGCTCAATGCTCATCCCACCAAGGTAGAGTCCTAGGAGGGGTGATGGATGAGCAAAACCTAACCTCTTTCAAGTGGCTACACCTAAGATCAAACCTAGTAGTATAATTTGAGAAATAAGTGTGTTACCATCACTCCAAGTGGTGGTCCAAGTATCTCATACTTGGAATGGATTTTAACATGACTCATTACTTTATTGCTTTATGGGTAAATATTGTAAGTGCAAGTTATGCTTGAACTATTATCATATTATGTCTATGTTCAACAAATTCTTGTCTTAGTTGTATAGCCTTAGTGTACATATAGTTTAACTTCATTCTAGTAACCTTGCCAAAAACCAAGTCCTCATAAAAGATGTACCAACTTGAAAAAAAAGTAATGATCAAATGATAATAATTTTCAAAGAAATTTCTAAATGGATTTTTTTGGTTGGAAAGAGAAGACAAAGGTGGGGAAGTAATGTTAAGGTGCTTATTTCTTAAGTTGTAAAACTTGGATTCAAGCTTGGGCACATTTACTTGAAAGAGGTTAGGCTTTTGCTTATCCACCATTGTCATAGGATCCCAACTTGGCAAGATGAACATTGAGCTTATGCATGATGATCGTTTTAGAACTTTATAACTTAATATTGCCCACTAGACTTTTTTTCTAGTGGATATGATGTTTTTCCAGCAAGTTTGATCTTTCTCTATTTGATTTTTCTATAGTGGATTCTATTGCTTTAGAATTTCCTTATGCTAATATTCCTAACATCTTCAATTGATGCTAATATTTTTACTTCATCTATTAATGTAGAAATTTCTATTGACTCTTAGAATAAAAATTTATAAATTGGTGAGAAAAATTTTTTATGCCTTTTTCTAGTGATGTTAATACAACTAACTTCTCTAATTTTTCTATTCTTAATGATGTATATGAATTATTGATAGTTGATGTCATATCACAATATGTGTTTAATCACATTTTGGGTTACCTACCTTGTAATCAAATTTTCACTTTATAGTTAGTGATGTGATGTAAAAGCATGATATTTAAGTCATTCATGTTGGGTATCATTCTTTTTTTTTCTTGTTGAGCTATGCAATGCTTTAATGATGTAACTCGTCCTAAATATAAGATCATTTATACATAAGTACAAAGTGTTGATCATTCATAAATGGACTCCAAATTTTGATGTCAAATCTAAAGAATATTTTAAAGTTCCATGTTTTATCAAGTTATTTAATCTTCTAATAATTTTTCAAAAAAATCGACATAACATTGTTAGTCATGTTGGTCTCATTAAGCATACAAAATCTATTTCCATACCATTTAATTCTTGTAGACATTTTTTTTAAAAAAAATCAATATTCTTAATTGTAAAAAGAAATTAGTATTACACGTAGTCAAGAAGACTTATATTCAACAAATCACACATTATAATCTTCCTAATTCTTACAAATTTTGCCATTGTGAATGATATTTTTTTAATGCTTACCATATTCTAGTAAAGAAAAAGGATGTTAATTGATGAGTGGCGAGGTACCCCTACACTCAACCATACAAATACGAGCATGCACGCGCCATCCGGTTGAACTCCAAGGACTAAGTGCTTACGCGCCCAAATGGAANAGTTGAACTCCAAGGACTAAGTGCTTACGCGCCCAAATGGAACACTTAAGGTTAATAAATCGTTGTCTTCCCAAACTTACTTGTATTGTCACGGTTGTATGATTAAGTAAGTCTGAGGTATATGATTTTTATGTCTTTTATCTTTTTAACGCCTATGCTAAGAGGTGAAGGGTGAAGAGACTAAGTGACTAACTTTAATTAACTAAGTTCTAATTGTCCTAGCACCAGTATCCATTCCCACTTGCCGTACACACCTTGAACCAGTGCAACGCTACTGGGATTACCAAATGCTAGTCGTTACTAGGTTACCAAGCGTTACACACGTGCTCGAAGCAGTTGTACTGAATGCACTTAACTAGGAGAGTAGAGGGTTGAGAGAGATTAATTATCTAAGAAAGCATTTAAACATTTAACATTAATTAAATCCTATTTAGCTTAGTCCATGTACTACAAGGTTTATCAGAAAGTTCATCTTTATTTCTATACACAAATGTGTGCTCAGGTACAATTTGCTCAAATAAAGATCCGTTCACTTTGAGGCTCCTACTGCGGGCACATGGAAATTATTCTATCTTTAGAATGGTAAAACTGCCAGAGTTTAGCTAAGGGTCTAGATCTAGATGATCTTACAAGGGAAAGCCTCCTCTTATTTATAGAACTGGCGACGTGCTGCGATATCGCGTACGCGATATCGTAGGGGCGGACGCAATATCGCGGCCCATGAGATATCATGTCCCATCATACCCCCATGATTGAATGAAAACTCATCCTCGAGTTCCTTACAAAATATTGGGAAGGTATGGGATTATTGACTTGAATGACACTAATGGTAGATGGGGTGACATGTGAATGGATCATCATTACAAAACATGACAAAATTAGTGTTCATTACAACAAGAGTGAACACTATACACATTTGACATCCAAACTTATTTGTCAGTTGGGAGAGAAGAGAGAAGAGAGAGAGAAAAGAAGAAGTCTGCTACTGCCAATGCCAAGATTGTGCCTTTCATTGTCCATCCATAAGCATGCCATCAATCTCATTCCTTGCATAACCACTTTAGCACCAGTCCATTCCAAGTGTTTCCTTCAGATCCAATCCGTTGTTGTATGATTGCCATCTATCCACCCAACATAGTCTGATATCAGCAGGGACAAATGAATCACAATGTAGTTAATACCTTACCTCAGTGTAAGGTCCCTTGGCTGAGTTGTGATATGGCTAATGTGGATTCTGGAGATATAATACTGGTGACTACCCGAGGTGTAGGGATAGGGATTAAGAGAAAATCAAAAAAATTGGACCAGGACCCCCATGACCGAGAGTGAACCTCCGGTAGCAATAGAATGGAAAAAGATAAGGAATAAGAAGGATGGAGAAAAAGAAACAACGGCCACGCCAATAAAATGGATGTCAAAGATGGAAATGAACAAAATAAATGGTGATTGTGGAAATGTTTAAGGGAAAGAAATTAATGGATGCACCAAATAGGAATGCCAGTGGGTTCTCCCCAAAGCAGGCTCATGCTCTAAATGCCCTAACAATTCCACATTCAAAGAGTCTGTAGGCTCTAGGAATGTCATTTGAAGAGAAGAGTTAAAGTCTTAACCACAAGAGTTTACCAAAAAGAAAACAATGCATCAACCAAAATATGGACTACTGATACAACTAGCAATGAGGTGATGAATAGAGAAAGAATGATGGAAAGAAGAGAGAATGGAATGGAATCTCAAAAACAAGGTGGTGTATAGCCCCTTGTGTATTTAATGGTTAATGTGACTTGATAGATCTCATTCCAAATCCAGCCTCAAACCATCCACATCCAGTGACTTTGCATTAATACATTCGGCTAATCCATCCACCCGAAGTAACAAAAATGCATTCACCAAAGAGTCACCAACATTCCGATGAAACGTGAAAGGAGAAGGTAGGAAGTGAGGAAGGGCCTTAGTTAGAGGGAACATTTTTATTTAGTTCCATAACTAGTGCTTGTAGCCCAAATGATTATTTTGTCTAAGGGGTGTGCTTTGAATTCTCACAATTTTTTTTTGTGTGTTTTGCGTGAGAACCACACCATGCAAAGACTTATTATTTTTATTAGCTTAGCTTCTCGATAATGGAGCGACGTCGAAATGGTATGGGAGACTCAAGAAGAAAACATCCAAGCACCCAAGAGAATGGCTAGCACAAATGCATCAAGTTCCCTTGAAGTCACACCCTTTTTAGTCCTTGAGTCCTTCCTTAGTTTGAAAAATACCCAGTCATCAATTCGTTAATAGTTCTTATTGTTTAAGGAAGGGGACTGTACAGTTCCAAGCCAAGAGAGACCATAGAAATTTATGGATGTATGGATGAAGTGGACTCATTTCCTGTTATATCAAAAGAACCATACATTAGTATCAACATCATAACTTAAAGGTAAAAACCAAACATTAGCAACCAATGGAATACAGTTCATACCACCATTAGAGCACTTATTAAGTGACAAACCTTAACAAAACGAATAAGCACACAAATAAATGAAGAAGTATGAATGATGTTGCAAAACAAAAACAAGAAAAGTTAAAGAAATTTGTAAAACAAAAATGTGTAAAACAAAAACTTAAAAAGAAATGGAGGGCTGCAAATGATTAGCATAGGTGGCCCTCTCCCCCATGACTAAATTGGAAGGGAGGGATCCGAAATAATGAGTACTTGTTTGAATTTCTTAGAAGTTTCCAACTTCTCCCAATTGATGTTGTCAGGTTAAGGGTTGGAAGTTGGCAACGCTCTTGCTCCAGTGTATCTATGCTTTCGATGTGGCCACAAGTTGGTCCGTCAATTAGTTCCATGTATGTTGGTAAGTTTCTCTCATGATTAGCTATCAACCATTGGGTGTTTTTTTGTTGTGTGGTTGCTACATATAGGCACCTTTGTATGTTAACCTCTGGTGCACACTGGTTGCATGCAGGAAATGCTGAACATTCCTGTATGTCATCACCCTCTATATCACTGTATGTGATGCATGGAACCTTCTTCTTCTCGATCTTTCCATAAGTGTTTTCCTTAGATATTTCTAGGGAAAGATCGTGAATTCCTAGGCATGCATTTATAGTACTTAGCCATGCCCTTCCCCTTATTATTGGGAAGTTCCCTTTGTCATTGTTTACTTGGATCACTAGGAAATTAGCTAGGTATGACCAACCACACACAGTGGTAACGATGTCCTCCACCAGTCCCAAGGGAACAGTGATGGACTGGTCAGCTAGCTCTAAGCGACTATTGCTCTTCTTTAGTGGAGGTAAGTTCCAGGCTTTATACATTTCTTGTGATATTATGTTGACTCCGGAACCTGAGTCAAGAAGAGCTTTACGTGGTTCATTCCCAGCAACTTGGAGATAGATTAGGGGGCTTCCAAGGTTAGAGAATTTCCTGGGAAGGTGGCCTACCTTGACCTAGTCAGTAACGGTATGTGTCAACATAACCGTGTGTGTTGAGCTCTATTTTTGGTTTTAAGGGAGCTCTGAAGCCTTATTTGATGGAGGAGCGTTCATAGGCTCAAACACTTGTGATTGTGAGAGCTTGTTTGGACTATTGGTTCTAAAGAAAGGTCTTCTCTTCGTACGATTGTCAGAACTAGTAGCGGGTTGAAGGTTTACAGCTCTCATAGCATTGCATTGCTATGGTTGAGTGGGGAGTTCCCCTTGCATTGCTGGAGTGGGTGGTAATGGAGCTATCAGTGTAAGAGATGCAGATGGATTTGGAGGATGGTATGTATGCGGTGTGTCTCCCCTAGGAGAAGGAGTCCTATAATACTCCCGAGCTTGGTAGTGACGTTGTGATGTCATGTGACCAACAGAGTCAGGTGGAGAGGTTGGCTATTGCACATAGTAGCCATATGGATCTGGTTGCTGGTAAGGGTATTGTTGCCTTGGCAGTAGCATCATCCATGACTGTGGGTATTGCCACTACTGGTGTTGCTCGATAGGTTGTGGTAGAGTTCCACTTGGATAATACATTAATGGTTGGTGGAACTACCTTGGGTTACCTTGAGGATAAGGTAACAGTCGGGGTGCTTTTCGTTTGTTAAGTCGTGGGTTAAGTGCATACACCATGGACTCTTGCAGATGTGAGATTATTGGGCAACATCCCTTAGGATGGTCATACTAGCATATTTCACACCCACTATCATTGTCTGTATCAGAATCCAAAACCTGTTCAATGATAGTCATTTTACCCTTACCTTTGTTACATGCATGGTCCAAATCCCTCTTCTTTTTCTTATCATGGTCACTACTTCGCTCCTTAGACTCCTTTATGATTTTTAAAATGGTTTCAAATCTACTATCGAAGGAGTCCCACATCTGATCTACCTTAGCTGACACTTCTGTTGTTAATTTCTAAAGTGGCAAGGTTTTCCTACTCGCCAACTCTTTGAGTGGTAACTCATCCTCCTCCTCATAGAATCTCACTCCCCTCTTTCGGAGGGAAGGATCGTGGTTATACTCTTCTGCACTTTCTCTCTTACATAGCTCTCCTTCTTCCTTAGCTACTTGCTCTAATAATCTATGAACCTCATGGGACCTAAGCTCTAATAATCTCCCTTGGGCATATGTTCCAAGGGTTCTCCTGGTTTCATGTCTTAGCCCATCTACAAGGTGGCATAGTTGATCCCGTTGTGCGTACCCATGGCCTGGGCAATGATGTAGCAATGCATAATATCTACCCATGGTAGCATCCAAGGGTTCATGAGTTCTTTGCTTCCATCCTTGGATCTGCTTTCACAAGTTGGACACTCGGGAGTACGTTTGATATTTATCATTAAATAGTTCTAGCATCATACTTCATCTTCAAATGAATTTCGGCTCTAAGGACTGATACCAACTCTCCGCTTCTTTTATGAGTGTCCTTGGAAATAGCTTTAACTTTTTCCACTCATTTTCAATGTTCTACAAGGTGCAAGCATCATGAAATGCCTATAAGTGGTTCTGCGGATCAGCGTTGTATCCCTCAAATCGTGAGATATTATTCATGTCTAGTCTCTTGATCCTGCTATCTTCTTGGTGCCTTGTAGGTATTCTAATAGCCTCCGTAATGTCTAACATGCTTCGGGTTGCAAGTAGGGGTTCTTCATGGTCATTTCTCTCATGGCATCTATGATGTCTATGTGGTTCCCTACTTTCCCTTCTTTCATGCCTTGACTCTCTAGACTGCCCTCGTCCTTGCTCTCAACTCTCTCGTCGAGGTCTCTCATTTTGCGTACCCTTATCCTCATGGTTAGGTTCCTTGTGACTATGTCCTAATGTTGAAAGAGAGGGTGAATGTTGCGATGAAGGTGAAGAAGAAGGAGAACCATCGCCATGACAATGTTTCCTACCTTCTCTTCAGTGGTCTCAACCCTGATCATGATGACGATCAGAATGCTTGCCTTTATCTTATGTCCGTGTTTCCTCATTGAACACTTGATGTTCGTGGGGATTAGAACCAGGGTTGTGAATCGTGGAGTGAAGGTTCTCATACACCACCTCTTCACCATCGTTAGGAGGGGGAACATCAGTTTGTGGAGAACCTATTAAAATAGGTTCATCACCCTCAATTTTTCTTATGAAGGGTGAAGCATTATGGGGTCCTTTGCCCTTCAACGCTATGTGATAACTCTCTTGTTGCAGGTCCCGTTGACGTTGTGCTTCTGTGGGATGGTAGTCCCTTGCATTATAATTGCATGCAACATACTTAGCGTATAATTGTGACATGCGTATTCATGCAAGGGCATGAAAGAGCATGTTGGGGGCTGCTCTGTCTGGAGGCAACACTATGTTACCCTCCAAATCTCTCCAACGCAGTTGTTCATCTTGATGGAAGACAAAGGTAAAGTTGGGTATATATTCATCGTGATGAATATATACCACATTGAATTGTTGAGGAATTGGTAGATTTTGGTTATGTGTGTTGTGCTGCCGACTGTCTCTAGTGTTGTTCCTAGGTGGTGAAGTGATTTTGTTTGAAGAAGAAGACATTTTAGCCTTGTTTGGTGTGTTGTTTACCGTTATCTTATTTTTTTCTTAATTAACCCTAAGGGTTTGTTTAAGCTTCCCAATGATATGGATGATTTCCTATGTTCTAAGTAGCGCATAAACAACTAAGTCCCTGGCAACGGTGCCAATGATGAGTGGCAAGGTACCCCTACACTCAAGCATACGAATACAAGTGTGCATGCACCATCTGGTAGAACTCCAAGGACTAAGTGCTTATGCGCCCAAATGAAACACTTAAGGTTAATCAATCGTTGTCTTCCCAAACTTACTTGTATTGTCATGGTTGCATGGTTAAGTAAGTTTGAGGTATATGATTTTTATGTCTTTTATCTTTTTAACGCCTATGCTAAGAGGTGAAGGGTGAAGAGACTAAGTGACTAACTTTAATTAACTAAGTTCTAATTTTCCTAGCACTAGTATCCGTTCCCACTTGCCGTACACACCCTGAACCAATGCAATGCTACTGGGATTACCAAACGCTAGTTGTTACTGGGTTACCAAGCGTTACACACGTGCTCAAAGTAGTCGTATTGAATGCACTTAACTAGGAGAGTAGAGGGTTGAGAGAGATTAATTATCTAAGAAAGCATTTAAACATTTAACATTAATTAAATCCTACTTAGCTTAGTCCATGCACTGCAAGGTTTATCAGAAAGTTCATCTTTATTTCTGTACACAAATGTGTGCTCAGGTACAATTTGCTCGAATAAAGATCCGTTCACTTTAAGACTCCTACTGCGGGCACATGGAAATTATTCTATCTTTGGAATGGCAAAACTACCAGAGTTTAGCTAAGGGTCTAGATCTAGATGATCTTACAAGGGAAAGCTGCCTCGTATTTATAGAACTGGTGACGGGCTACGATATCGCGTACACAATATTGTAGGGGCGAACGGGATATCGCGGCCCATGCGATATCACGTCCCATCATTAATGAAAAGAAATAATGTATTAATGTTGAGAATAGGAAAAAAATGATACAAATGATATGAAAAATTAAGTTACTATCAATTATAGTGACTAAAAATGTCAGAGGCTAGAACAATACACCAAGAGGTCCATGGTTGTACAACTCAACCCTGTGTCTATGTGAGGGCCTACTGGAAACAAAGGCAAGGTGCCCAGAACAATCTTATTGATAAAATTGGGACTTATGGGGTGTTACACCAAAACTAATGCAAAGGGTTTGCACAGTGTTTACAACATCCATGATGTCAACTAGGGTGAGTGTAGTTGAGGTTTTCGGTGCAAAACAAGGGTGCAAATGCATGAATTTATGCAGAAAATTAGTGAAAATGTGAGTAAAATGCTAGAATGTAAGTAAAAATGTTAAAAAATGCATAGGGAATGAGTGAGAGAGAAAGAAACACCATTCCAAATGGGGGGGGGGGGGGGGGGGTTGAGGGGAGCATAGTTAATTGCAAAGAAAAGGTGAGGAGGTATGCAGTGTATAGACAAGCATAGTAGGTAGTGTAGTCATAGTCTCAGGGTGTCTGGGCTATGAAAACTAACACTCGCCATGAAGTCTAAACCTACCAGGTTGGTTACCATGGTGTCCTATAGGCTACGGTGGTCTGCAAGGTGCAATGGTGCTGTGGTGGTGTGCAACGATGTCAAGTGTAATATCATGTGTGCTCAAGTGTTAGAGTGCTCTAGATGCAAATTTGCTAGCTGAATGCTTTAAAATGCTAACCCCTAGAACATGGAACTTTGGGTTATTTATAGGGCTAGGGATAGCGCAAACCATGAATCAAGTACCACATGGTAGAGGGGTAGTTGAAACTATGCTAGCCCCAACTATGCTCTCACTAAAGTAAATGGTATTCTACTAGTGTGCTTTAATGGACCTTGTGAGACTATCAAACTATGACTATGCTACCAAGACTACATGTGCAAGTACCAAATAGACCACAATATACCTAAAAATAATTCAAAATAGTGCAGTTTGGGAGACTACGCTCTGAGGCTACATTGTCCACTCTCTTGAGTGGGGCCAAGAGTAGGTATAATTTTTGGGGCAAATGGACAATGCAAAAGAAATACAAATTTCTAATCCTGCTCACTGAAGGAATGTTGTAGCTGAGATGAAGGCCTATGTTGAGTTTTGGAGGCTTCTAGAGGTAGTTCTACATGACTACGCTGACTATGCTCTAGAGTGTAATCCCAGCAATGAGAGCGTAGCCCTGACACTTAGAAAAACCTTGCAAAACTTGATGTCCTCATGTAGAGTACATTGACTATGCTCTAGAGTGTAGTAGGAAGTGTAGCTTTAGAAGTTAGAAAATTTATTGAACTATTTCTTCCATGCCAACCCAGCCTGGTAGCTTCTAGCTTGACACTTAGGCAAATCTACAAAACTGGCCATTAGTGTGTAGACTATGCTAGCTATGCTCTAGAGCGTAGTCCTAGTAGGGGGAGTGTAGTCAGGACACTTCAAAAAATTTTCATTTGCTATCAACACTTAGAAAAATCTTGCAAATTTGGGCTATCTATATCAACGACATTAACTATGCTCTAGAGCGTAGTCCCAGTAGTGGGGAGCGTAGTCTCAACACTTAAAAAAATTTGCCAAGTTTTCAAACTTAGAAAAATTTGCAGTCGAAACCTAGGAGCCCAAATTTGGTGGTGTTTCATTGGCCTCTCTTTGTTAATTTCTAGAGGAGTGGCCCAAGAGACATCAACAAAGAACACAAAATACCACAACAGGCTTAGCACCAACATTGCTCTTTGGTACCTGATCAGATGTCACTGCACCATGCTCAAGAGTGGCAAGGGTAATGGTATGCTAGAGATAAAGGATGTAGGTAATGCATGATAAATGGATAATAAGGGTAATGAGATGCAAATAATGTGATACTACAAGATGTGACACCAAGGATGGCTTATCACCAAAATAGTGATCTCTTGTTTGAATGTTGATGAGAGAGTCAATGTCCATGGTACCAAAATGGTTTTCCCTTGAAATTGTTCAGAGTGCTTATAAGAAGGTCAATGTAGATTCAAGTTTGGACTAGTTGTGAACATGCAGCTCTGCTAATTTTCTTGGGGGCATGTCTTGCCCAGTTTCCTTTGCTTTGCTTTCTTTTTTAACATCTTTTACTCTTTTGTGGCTGCAATGAACCTGCTTTTGGTTCTACACATTCTGAGATGCTAGTTGCAGGATGTCTTTTATCAGGTGGGCTATGTGCCACCTAATGGGCTTTACTTTAGTGCAACCATGTTGTATCTATAGGATGGGTGTTTCCTCCCCGAGATGAGTTATGTTACATCCACTTGGGCTTTAACTAGCCCACAGAGACTCTCCATGGGATGAGTTGCATTACGTCCACCATGGGTTCTGTAATTGACATAAAGAGGGTGCCATGTGCATTAGAGGGGTTGCAAGCTCGATGATGCAAGGGTAAGCAAGGAAATGCAAGGTAAAAAGGGGAAATGCAAGTAGGCTATAGTATGGTAACAAGGATGTGCACTCTTGAGTGGCTTAGCTAGTCTAATTATGCACATTAGAATAATGTGGTGACTTGCCATTATGATGAGATGTGCCTTTGCAAGACCACCTCTAAGGCTTCATCTTGCATAGAGAAATAAGAAAGCAACCACACAACATGAGATGAGAGTAAACTACTAGATGTGAGGGTGATACAAGTGTTGCAACAGCTAAACTAGTTGCAAGTGCTTGAAGAGCCGGTGAAGGTGCTAGGGTGATGATGCTGCAACTACTCCAAATAGTTATGTTGATGATGAGGGCTCAAAGCACCAACAAAATACCCAAGAGCCTAAGTAATGAAGATAGCCTAAAGAAAAATTAGCAACATGGCTAGGGGCCATGATGTTGCAAATGTTCCAGAGGTCTCTCCCGCCAAAGGCTCAAGGTACTAACAAAATACCCAAGGTTAGTATTACTGCAAGCAGCACCCAGAGCTAGTAGTGTTGCAAATGCAGCTCAAAGCTAATGGTGTTGGTGATGATGATAGGAGCTTCGAAAGATCAGCAAAATGCCCAAGTGCAACTTTGCAAGGCTAGCAAAATTCCAAGGGGGTGGTAACACTGTAAATGTTCCAAAGGCCTTTCCTAATGATAGGAAATCCATTTTAGAACTATAGTGTTCCTACCCTACCCACAAGATGTAGGTGGATGGTGTGGAGTTGGAAGTATTATTGCTCGCTTGTCCAAAAAACTATGTGTGTTGAACTACAAACCCAGTTTAAGATCTTGGTATATCATGATGTGCTAGTTTATAGTCCTAGTAGACTAATGTGTGCCATTTTAACATCGTAGTAGACAATGAATGCTATGCCAATTTAACATCATGACCCAAGGATGACTGTGCTAATTTAGCATCATAGCAGATGATCTGTGCTAGTTTATAGTCATAGTAGACTAGTTGTTCTAGTTTATAGTCATAGCCAACTAGCTATGCGAATTTATAGTCATAGCAGACTATGTTGTGCTAGTTTATAGTCATAGCAAACTATGGATGTGGATGCTAGTTTAACGTCATGGCAGATAGTGGATGTTGTGCCAGTTTAACAACATGACCCAAGGATGCTTGTGCTAGTTTAGCATCATAGTGGATGATTTGTGCTAGTTTATAGCCATAGTAGACTATTTGTGCTAGTTTATAGTCATAGCGGATTAGCTATGCCAGTTTATAGTCATAGTGGACTAGCTATGCCAATTTATAGTCATAGGAGACTATGTTGTACTAGTTTCTAGTTATAGCAGACTATGGATGTGGATGCTAATTTAATGTTGTAGTGGACATGTTATGCTAGTTTATAATCATAGAAAATTCATTGTGCTAGTTTATAGTCATAGCTTACTATTGCTTACCCTACTTTTGTCATTGATGAGGCATTGCATGCTATGCATAGTATAGTTATAGATATGAGTGGTTCACCAGATTGGCAAATTCATTACCATCATGGTCAACAAGCTTGAATGCCCCATTGTCGTAGGCCTTGATGACTAAGAAAGGCCCTTCCTAGTTAGTTGAGAATTTGTCCATAGGTTAACAAACAGCCTTGAGGACTAGGTCCCCTCTCTTGATTAGGTGTTGATGCTGATGGTGATGGTGTTTCTACAATTGTGTTTGTTGATGCTGCTCGATATGATCAAGTCTCAACATGTGCTCCTCCTCTATCAAGTCAAGGTCCATGGTTCTCAAGTTGTTGTTTTGAGCCTCGTCAATGAAGCTTGAGAGGATGAGATGGAGCAATGAGACCTACAATTCAAGAGGGAAGATAGCTTCAGATCCATAAACCAAGCTGCATGATGTCTTTCCTGTTGCAGTTCTTCATGTCATGCAGTAGGCCCACAGTGCATAGATCAATTGCTCATGCCATCACCATTTGCTATTGCTAAGCATCTTCTTCAGAAGATTGACAATGACTTTGTTTGTTGCCTCCACTTGGCCATTTTCCTACAGGTAGTATGGTGACAAAAAATAATGTTTGATTCTAAAGCATTTGCAAAAGGCTTTTCTCTCAGCACTGCTAAACTATGGCCCATTGTCTATGACTATGATCATGGGTAAACCAAAACATGTCACTATGTTGTCAAGTATAAATTTGTAGACTTCCTACGATGTAATCTTCCTAAAGGGAATAACCTCAATCCACTTCATAAAATACTTAATTGTGGCTATAATGAAGCTATGCCCTACGAAGGACTTAGGCATTATAAGCCCTATGATGCCCAACCCCCAATGTTGGAATGGCCATGTGATCTAAGTTGTATGTAGTTCGGTGGGTGGCACATGCATTAAGTTGTCATGCCATTGACACGTGTCACACATCTTGACCTTGGAGATGCAACCATGCTCCATGTAAGGCCAATAGTAGCCTAAGCATTTGATTTTCACTACCATTGCCCTGGGTGCGATGTGGCCTTTACATAGTCCCTTGTGGACTTGGTCAACGATCGTCTATGCTTTGCTATCACTAACGCAAGTCAATAGTATGCCATCATAGAATTTGCAACACAATGTGCTATCTCCCACGATGATGTACTACTATGATTTCTTTCGCATTGCATCCTTTTGGGTAGTGGTTAGATGTTAAGGAGGTTCACCTTGTAAAAGGTATGCTTTAATATCATCATCTATTCTACTATGTGGGTTGTGATTATTGTGGTTATGGATGCAATATCGATAGTTTGCATAATAGGCATAGTGCTATCTGCCATCAAGGTGGATAATGTGTGAAACATTTCAGGTGTAATGCTAAAGGCTAATGTCACTAATGCATCAGCAATGGTGTTTTCATTGCAGGGCATATGTTGAACATCAACACATGCAAATTGTTTGAGTAAGTGCTTTGCCAGGTCACAAGAAGGTTGCAAGTGTTTGGCTCTACAAGCGTGAACGTCTATGACTTGCTTGACCACCAGTTGTAAGTCACCTCAAATCACTAGGTTTTGTATTCCGAAGTCATGAGCTACTAAGATACCCCAAAGACCCTCATACTCCACCAAGTTGTTAGTGCATAGAAATGTAAAATGATACGTGAAGGGTCAAATATCCCCAGAGGGGAATGTGATGACTATGGCAGCGCTACCCCCTTGAGAGGTTGAATCACCATCGAAGTATAAGAGTGCCTTAAAGTTATCAGGCACTTAACTTATGCTAGTGACATGCTCATCTGGGAATTCTAGATCTATCATTACTTGATCGTTGATTGGGGAAGTTGTAAGTTGAGTGGTTATTGCTTGACATTGGTTGATTCTTACACTATGTAGTGCAAGTCAAACTCCGCAACTATTGCTTTCCAACATGCAATGCGACTGCTCTCATAAATATTTTTTGTAATGGCTTGAAGTACATTACTCTTGCAGATGATGTTGACTTGGTTGCGGAAAAGATAATGTCTCCACTTCTTAAGTGCAAAGACTAAGGTGAGGTAGTTCTTTTCCACAGCATTATACTTTGTTTCATAGGTAACCAATGCATGGCTTAGGTAGTATATCAAGACCTCTATGCCAACGTCTTACTTTTGACAAAGTAGAGAAGCGATGGATGTGGCAGAGGTAGCAAGGTAGACGTAGAAATTTTTAGCTCCATGTAGAGGGTAGATCATTGGAAGTTGAGCCAACTCCTATTTAAGGTTATCAAATGCCTCTTAGCATTGATCCATCCACTCAAAGTGGACTCCCTTTTTGAGCAAATTTTACATTAGTTGCAATTTATTCATCAATCATGCAATAAACCAATGTATGAATTGCAATCCACCTTGTAACCCTCATAGCTCCTTAAGGTTAGCGAGTGGTGCTAAGTTGATAATGACCTTAACCTTATTGGGATCTATGCGTATGCCCACTTATAATACTACAAAACCTAGCATGCATCTTGTCTTGACACCAAAGACACATTTCTTAGGATTTAACCTAAGTTCATGCTTCAGGCAATGTTTGAGCACAAGGTCCAAGTCATATGCATGGTTGTGTGATGCTTTAGACTTAACTACTATATCATCAACATAATCATTGAGCAGACCTAATAGGTAATTGCTAAAGATGTACATTGTGGCACATTGATAGGTTGCTCCTACGTTCTTTAGTCCGAAGGGAATCATTGTGTAGTAGAATGTACCCCAAGGGGTCATGAAGGTAGTATTGAGTTGGTGCTCTAGGTTGATCTGAATCTGGTTGTAACCTAAGAATCCATCCATAAAGGACAACAAGGCATGACCAACTATGGTATCGACCAATTAATCAATACTAGGCAACAAGAAATCATCTTTAATGTTTACCTTGTTTAGGTCCCGAAAGTCTATGCAAATGCATATACTTCTATTTTTCTTGGGTACAACCATGATGTTAGAGACCCAATTTGCATAGTTAATGGCCCATATGAAACTAGCCTTGTAGAGCTTGCTGATTTCATTGCAAACTACCAATGCCACCTTAGGCCTAACCTTATGAGCTTTCTGCTTAGCTAGTTTTATGCTGGGATCAAGGATTATGTTGTGTTGCACTACATAAGGATCTAGGCCTGGCATGTCTTTGTAAGACCATGCAAATGCCTTAATGTTTTCATTGAGCACTTTTGCGATGTATTGGGTATGTTGAGGCCCTAGCAAAAAACTACGTTTCAATGCCTTTGCCTCATCACTAGGTGTTGCTACAGGGATTTTGACAAGGGGATCCTTGGTGACATCACTTGCCTCTAGATCTAGAGCCCTAACTAGATGGTCTAGCCAATCTAGTGGTGCCTATACAAATGTTATGTATTTACCGTAGGCTATGGGCTCAAGGTCTAGGCATTGTGGGTCGATGAATCACATGAGATCACCATGGGGCCTAGTTAGGACTAGAGGTTAGTGAAGATGCTCGTACGTAGTCATGTTGAAAATCCTACAATAATCCTACAAAAACAACTAGAAAAATGTCAAGCCGCACCTATCTCAATGAGAGCAATATGCATAAAATTAATAAAAGCAATGAAATAAAGTTTTAACTAAGTGTGCAAATGTGATTTTAAAAGGCAAGGGATGCATGGGCTACTTTTAGGCTTTAACAGGCCATGGGGTGCCAATTTAAGCTCTTAGTGGACTATAGTGTGCCAATTTAAGGTCTTAGTGGACCATGATGTGTGCTAGATATGTCATTCAAGCAAGGCTTGAAGTGCTTGGAATGTGAAGCCAGACTAGGCATTCACTAGGCAACAATAAAAATTTAAAATTTTTCTTAAGTCTGGGGACAGCTAGAAAAATCAAAAAAATTTCTAAGTCTAGTGACTACACTCCAATCCAACTATGCTTTACACTATTGAGCGTAGCCCTAGGGTAGGTGAAAAATTAAGTGGTCCCAAGGGGCATAAAAGTGCATTTCACCTTGGGTAAATTTGTCATTGTCAAAGTTAAAAATGCAAACTTTCCATAGCATAGCACAGTTGGAAGAGTGTACTTGCCAAAATGTCACATCAAAGTGGATGCCAACATCCTAGGCTAACCAATGTGAATGAGGGAGAGTAAGCACTGGCATGCTTACAGTAGGCACACATGGAAAACTACAGGGGTGACACCATTCACTAGGTACCCTGACTACACTCTCCCTTTTTGCTATTTTTTGCATTTTTTTAGCTTTGCTTTACTTGAGGGTTTAGGACTTTTTTTTTTGGCAGTGCCCTACTGTGGCAAGGGTCACCATTACCATAGCCATTATGGCCATTATGGCTAGAGAGAGAGGGAATGCATGTGTGAGGGCTTGCAAAGCAAGGATTTCTCTATGATTTGCATGTTTGATGGCAATGAGCATGGGCGCAAGGGTTTATGTTATAGTGGCCATGGTCACTGCAGTGGCTAATATGACCATAAGAGAAAAGTGGAAAAGACTGTGGGCCTATGCAGGGCTTAGCAAATTTTTTTTGAAACTTTCTTTTTATTTTGATGCGCAGTAGGGGAGGACAAAGTAGGGGTTGGGGTTTGGCAATGGCCCTAAGGTTACTGCCTACAGGGATGAGGCATGGCAAGTCTCAACCATTTTTCTATTTGTTTCTTTTGAAACCAACTACTATGCATAGGGCAAGGGGTTTAGAGTAGCAGTGGTAGCCCTAGCAGTGCCACTCGAAGGGCAAGGGTGTAGTAGAGGGTTTTCCCTCTAATTCTTTTCATTTTTATTTAATACAGGAGTGGCATGTTTAGAGGTCACAAGGGCCATGGGGTGTTGCACCTTACAGTGAGGACACATATCCATAGGGGGTTGTAAAAGGGGATGATGCCAAGGATGCATTTTAGCATTTTTTTAAGGTAGGGTGGGTGATTTGGTGAGTGGTAGTACCATCGATGTGGTTGCAAAGGCCATGGCTATGGCTGGCGCTCAACGCATAGGGCACAGTCAATGCAACAAGTTAGTTTGTTTTTCTATTTTTTGAAAATTTTTAAAATTTCGGGGCTATGCTCAATGGGGAGTGTAGCTGGTAGTTAGAATTTTCTTGGCTGCCTAAGACTATGCTTCCTAGTCTCTAGAGCATAGTCCCTGTGTGTTGGTGTTAGAAAAAATTTGCATGTTTTTTGGACTATGCTACCTAGAGTTAGAAATTTTTTTGAAATTTTTAGATAAAATGTGACTTGCAAAACATAAAATGCTAACATCATATTGCCAAAACATGCAAATTGTAATGTTAGATGTGCAAAAATGCAAAACAAAATGCTAATGCTATGCAAAAATGTGTTGTACCCTAGTGAGTACTAGGTGCTTCAAATGTGTATGTTGACATCCTATACCCATGAGGCCCTAATGGATTCTAAGATATTTTTGTTAAACTAAGCTATCTTATGTCAATTTTTGCTAAGTTTAATTTTTTTAATTTTGCCAAAATTTGTAGCCAATGTATACTAATGTCTCATATGTTGCCTTGTAGTTGTAGAGTGCTATTGAAGCCCATCCTAGTCATTATGGAGCTCGTTAGCATTCTTTGTTGCATGAGTGAGCTTGTAACCAACACACCTACGCCCGATATGTAGGTGGATTATCAAGTAGTGTGGTTCTAGCAAGGGGCATCCCAGTTCCTAGCATTCCTACTACAACACTTCAGTCTGATGATGTGGTCACACTTAGTGACAGAGGTTGCAAGTGTCATCACCAACACATTGCTGCCCAGGGCCAACCAGGACATATTGAGATTTATGTCCAATGAGCCCACTACTAGTGATGATAGAGTATGTGGTTCAAGGTGAGGCCCTAGGGGTGTTCATCCCTTATCCAAGATTTGGTGAAGAGTTCTCTTACTGATAAGAGCAACACCCTCTTTGTTGATTTTCATGTGCATACTTTATTCTAGAACCCACCTGTATACTACACCATAGGGTAAGTGCTCTCATGATTTTTGTGTTATGCTCTTTACCATTGACTTATGCTAAAATTGCTAACTAATCATGCTTTTTTCCAAATTTAGGGTTGATGATCAAGGTTCCCACAATGAGGACAAGGCTCTTTCCTTGACTCATACCACCCTAGAGGTGTTCTCCTCTAGTTTGAACGTTTGGAAGGTCATCCTTGAATAGCTAGGAGGTGATCTAAAGGATTATCCTAAGTGGTACCTGAAGGCATTTAAGCAGTGTAAGACCTATGATTGGCTTGATGAGGGGTGTGCTAGTGATGAGCTCAACCTCAAGGAGATTCTTGCATCACCACCACCTCCATCTCACACATCATTTGTTCCATGTAATAATCTAATGTTTTGGCTCTTATGCTTGCTCACACACACTTGTTGATTTGTTCCATGCTAATGTTGTTTTTGCCTTTGTTGTAGCTACAATTGCTTTAGGAGAGGTGATGGTGGTTGTCATAGGCCACACTAAGGCTACCCTCATCATGAAATATGGTGATGTGGAGGGGGTGCAACATTCGTTGTTCCATCAAGCCATAGAGGCATTGACCAGTTGGCTCACACATTCTAGGTTAATGGACGTTTTCTTGGCACTCAACCCAAGCATTCTGGTGGTTGAAATGGTCACAATCATAGACTCCTTCAGCAGTGATGTCCATCACTTCGTCACCCACATGTGCAAAGTGAGGGTAGTTCTAGACCTTAGCAAGGCCTTCTTCGCTAACCTCTTTGGACTTTCCACTAATGGCCCGTTGGTTGTTGACAAGGCCAAGAAAGAGGTGAACCATAGAGAAGAGATCAAGGAGTGGCTAGGAGCCACCCAATCTCACAAAGGCATTCCAATTAAAGATGTGCATGTGCATGAGGTCCAAAAGTTCTACTGTCTCTTTCGTGCTCACACCTTCCCAAATTTCCTCTTCCAAAGAAAAATCCTTGAGGTGGAGTAGGCACAAGTGATGAAGGAGGTGGTACAAGAGGGCACAAGGTTCAAATGGGCCTCCTACATCACCATCGAATTACATGCAGAGATCACCAAGCTACACTACAACATCCAGGCTAGGTCTCACGTACACTTCGCATTCTTTGTAGCATATCTATGAAGGTTCATGGAGCTTCTGGTGGTTCGAGATAGTAGGTGATGTGTAGTGCAAGACTATGAGTAGCTATCTAAGCCTTGGGTAAAGAACATGTTTGCAACCACTTACTCACAAGACCCCCCAGAAGGGATTAATGAGTCATACTCAGTGATGACCAAAGGTCACTTGGGGCAGTCACACTATTCTTCTGATAGCATAGGCCAATGTCCCCCAGCTATCATTAGGAATGTGAATAAGGCTAACCATTATATTGCAGAAGTGGTGGGGCTTTCCAAGGTAAAGATCAAGAAGCCACACCGAATGGAGGAAGCTACTTCTATAGTTGGATAGGTGAGCATCAAGAAGATCCATGTCAAGATCCCAAGCTTGCACACAGATGTTGTAGGTTAGTATATGTATAGATGCATTCATTTTATATTTTTTATGTTTATACTTTTACTATTTTTTGCTATGCTATGCTAATTTTAAAATGTTATGTTTGTAAATTAGGTGAAAGGGTTGTTGAAGTAGCAGTGGTAGCAATAGCAGAGATAGCCTCTCCTCAAGTTGAGGAGGAGGAGACGCATAGGAAGGAGCTGCATGAGGTGGTAAATACCCTCCAGTAGTTTGAGGTGGAGGGGTTGTTTCACCTTGACAAGGGTAATTTTTCCAGCCTCTTTGATGGTATGTAGTTGGGAGACCCCCCTACTCTCACATTTGAGGGCTTGCTAGGTAATTACCTTTAAGTTGCCATCTATTGTTACTCTTTCGCTCTTGCATCTTTGGCTATTTAGTTTGTTGCTTAGTGCAATGTGGGGTTGCAACCTTAGATGTACCTGCTAGTAGTCCATTATCCATGTCTACCTACCGCATGAAGCCAGGGGTAGAAATGCAAGACAAGTTTGCATTCATAGAAGGCATCGTGGAGGATATGGTAGACCACCTACAACAAGTGAATCCAAAGCTTTGTATGCATGTTGTTATTTTGCTTTTGTTGCTTTACCGATTCCAATGCTTAGTCTATGGCTAATGTTGGTTTGCTTGTTATATGTCAACATGTTCTAAGCTTTTTTGGGATCTGAATTGGGTGGCTAGAGTAGATGTTGTCCCTAAGTACCCTCCTGAAGTAGAGCAACTACCTTGCCATGTGTATGGGGCAATCAACAAGTATGCACTTTCCTATGCAAAAGCGTTATGGATCTACATGCACTTGAATGAGCACCTGCGGAAATGCATGCATGAACTTCAAGAGAGATTAGCAAGCCAAGATATGAAGATCGAGGACCTCCAGTCTTTATATGACATCTTGGCAGGTTGGTCACAGGGAGATAGTACCTAGTGGACTGCAAAGATCAATTATGCTAGGTACTAGTCAGCCATTCAGGGCAAGAACGAGGCCACCCAAGAGATGATCGAGCAGCGACTATAGATGGATCTACTTGCCCAGAAAAATTAGAATTAAAAGAATTTTAGTGCTAAGGTATGCAAGTGAGGGCACATGCAGAAAAACTACAAACACCACTATAAGTGTGAGTGAGATGCATATCTTTAGTAGCTTAAGGAAGAGTTCGTTGACCACTGCCACCTTGACATGTTTGTTGAGGTGATTAATGGAAGATGGGCCTTTGAGATATTTTCTCACCACACAGTGGTTAGTGGTTCCCTAGATAGGGAGATTGTTAAATCCTTAGGGGAGGCTTCATTTACCACATTTTCCATGAGGTCGCCTACATGGACTTGTATGGACAAAGGCAAGACCCTTGCAGGAGTTGACTTTGGCCAAGAGGACTAGACGCAGCTATCTACAGCTAAGATCCTCCAACATTTGGAGGAAAGCCTTGATAGCTTGCCTCTAGACATGGTCAATGCAAAACCCTCTCAAGTTAGTTTTTGTTGCTTTTGTTCTTTTTATGCTAGTGTGTATATGGTACAATTGCTTATAAGTTTGCTATTTTTTTGTACTATTGATAGGCACAAGGTGATGCTACAAGCCCCAACGGTGCAACGGATGAAGATGAACCTTCACCCCCACCTAGTACCACTAGTTGAGCATATGCTTATGTAGCCTTGCTATTTGGTGTTCTTGCATTTTTTAAGTATTTTTTATGTATGGCACTAATGATCATGCTATGTATAATTATTGATATGAGATGTAGTGGACGTTTTGCTATATGGAGTGTATGATGTGTAGATTGTTGCATTTATTTGTTATATGTTTGATACTAATGATGCAATAGATTGCTTGCGACTACATTAAAATGATTGTTAATTTTAGGCCATTTCAAGTTACGTGTGTAGATAGCGTGTTGATAGTTTTAGGCCATTGTAGGCCCTAGTGATAGTTTAAGGTCATTTCGGACCATGCGTTAGAAGGGAAAAGGTTGCTAGTTTTAGGCCATGGTGGGTTGTGCAACTTTAGTTTAAGGTCATGGTAGGCCATGTGATGCCAATTTAAGGCCATGGTAGGTTGTGTGCTAGTTTAAGGTCTTTTTGGGCCATGGTATTTTTGTAATTTTGAATTTTACAATTATTGTGTATTTTGAAGGTTTTCATGCATAAAATAATAAGTACACAAGTTGAAATGTAGACTAAGAGAAAATGCACAAGAAAAAGAAGTACATGCATAATAAAGCAAACAATGTAGAAATGAAAAAAACTAAGCTAACTATAAATGTATAAACTAAGTGTAAGAACACAAGGTATGCAGAAGTTGGACTAGGCAAGCACCTAACACGTGTTGGACTGAGATGCCTTAGTTGTGCAGTTGCTTTCTAATTTGGTGTGGCTTAGGGAGCACATAGAGCCTGGATGGTACAATGTGGTACTCACCTTAACCTTTGTTGACTATGTTGAAGGGAAATTCTGCCCACAAAGTGTCCTCTAGGAGGTTAGTGACTCTCATTGTTTCCTCAGGTTGGTCTACCTCACACATTTCACCTTCAATCTTTATGGGAGGCACATCATCAGGGAACTCCACATCTAACCATTTTTTAGTGTCAATGTTGCTAATGGCCAAAGGAGCTACATTGTCATCATAGATGATAACTTTCCCACCTTTATATGTAAGGTGGATTTCCTGGTGGATAGGAGAGGAGACAACTCGTAATTGGGCTAACCAGGATCTACCCAAGATAAGGTTGAATCCTGGAATCTCCCTAATCATAATGAATTTAGCGATGGTGGGGAATTGCTCCCATGCCATAAAGGCTATCATGACTATTCCCCTCACAACAACGCACAACCCATTGAAATATTTTAGGCATGTTTTCTTTGTTGGTTTGATCTGATCAGCAAGACCCAGCTTGTCAACTATGTATTTGATGACATTTGTTGCTACCCCATCATCAACATATACCGTATGGATTCTACATTACCCCACATGGATTGTGATAAACATTGGCATAGTAATGACCTAACCCTCTCAAGGTCTATCTTGATCACCTCATCACGAAATGCTAGGGGCACTAAACTTGACCCCTACGGGGAAGGAGGCAACATCACAACATGGATGGATTGTTCATTCACTAGGATGTCCTCTGTAATAAGAATGGAAATCAACATGCAAACTAATGCTTCGCGGTGGGCAGAGGAAGTCATGATGAAGTTGTACATGCTTAATGTTGTATTTTTTATTTTAAAGCCTATTTAACTTATGTCAATGTATCAAGGAAGTCTGTTTTTCTATCTACTAATTTGTTGCTGGCTTTTATCTCTCATAGAGGGGACTTGGGCTTTGCTTGCCTTACTTTCTTTGGAGCCTCAGTGCTCCATTATTGGTTGCTTATTATGGCCTTCTTAATTGATTTGATCATGGGGAAAAATGACAAGGGGATAGGATTTGGTGGGCCTAATTCCCTTTACTCTAGTCGTTACCTAAGCATTTGCTCAGTGAGGCGCTCATTAGGCCTCCCAAGTTGTCATCTTAATTTCTTGTTTGTGTCACTTGCAAGATGAGATCTAGGGCAAGTAAGGACTGATGCATTGTCCACCACCAAATCCTAAGTAGGTGGGGGGACCACACGTTGCAGCATCCTTATGACAAAGGGTGATTGGGTTATTTCTACTAGAACGTGCTACAGGACCATGATCACAAAGGTTGTTATGGGTGTTAAAGGTGGTGCCCTGACAATGAAAGGAGTCCTTGAACTGGTTGAGGATGAGGAGTCCCTAGCATCACTAGAGAATGCATGAACCATGAATGGCTCCTATGCTAGTTTTAAGTCATTAATGTAGATAGTGTTGATGTTGTACCCTACACCACTTGCATTGAGAAGGTACTTGTAGACCCTCATTGATTGGTTTTAGGGATGAACTAGGCTGGTTGCATCAAGGACTAGCTCACCCCAATCAATCATGCATTGTATATCATCCTGTAAGGCCATGTAGAAATTTGTGTTATGTCTAGGAAATTGGTGATATTGGCATAACTGGTCTAATCTAAAATGCTTAGGGATTAGAGGCTCATTTGGTAGTGTGGTTGAGGGATTCTTGAGGAGCTTGCAATATCAGTTGTGATGCTTGTGAGCATCCTTGGATACCTACTTATAATGGATGCATCTAGCATGAAGTAGTTGATCCAAGAGGCTTGATGGCTTAAGTGGCAATGATGTGTACTTTGAGCAATCCTTGCATTTGAAGTTTGGCCATGAGGTAGCTGGTGTCATGGCCATTGATGATGTGGATTGGTTGTTTGGCATGGTGCTAAATCTAGCTACCTTTTTGTTGTTGGCTAAGGCCTTGGGTGATTTGGCCATTGGTTTGGCATTGTTTAGCTTAGCTTGATTCACCACCATTGCTTCCATTTTGGTTGCCTACTTACCCTCGTCCTTTTCTTTCTTCTTCGTTGCATGAAATTTTTAATAGGCTATGTAGGTTGAGTCCTTATTGGCCTCCACTGCATCCTAAATGCTCCTAGTTTGAGCATGGCTTAAGGATTGCAAGGCAAGGCAATACAACTTTGACTTAATGAATTCATTCATTACACCTTTGAAAATAGCCAGCAGGTGTGTTTCTGCAATGGACTCATGGATCTCATTGAGTGATGCGCTCCATCGCTAAATGAATTTTTGCATGGGCTGTAAGTGGCCCTACTTAACTTGCATCAACTTATCCAGGGTCACCTTAGGCTTTAAGTTATACTTGAAGCACGTGATGAATTAGGTGAGCAACTCCTCCAAAGAAGAAATGGATGCCCTGGGAAGTGCATGATACTAATCTAGTGCCTTACTGATTAGGGACATGGCAAACACATAGATAATCGCATGTGACCATGCTTGTAGCAAGAGGCATTCAAACTAGAAGGTTACCAAATGGGCATTAGGGTCCTCTTCACCATTATATTTGGTGAATTAGGGTAATGGGACCTTGGTGGGTAGTGCTAATGGTGGAACCATAGAACTAATTAGATCATCCTAATAAAAGTCTATCACATGGATGGTTTCAGAGGAGGTGACCTTAAGTTGCTTAACCTCTTTGGTTAGAGTCTGAATGAGCTGAAACACTTGATCCAGATCCAGAGCAGTTGTGTTGGTTGTGCTGCTTGCTATCCTATTTGGGTGGCCCATGACCTAGCTCTAGGTTGTGCAACCACACGTGATGCTTGTTGCATGGGCAATGCGATGGACACAGCTCCTGGCCCCTACCACATGTTTGTGGGTTAGGCCATTGTGAAGGGTGTTGACACGACAAGTCGGATGAACAATGTCTAAGTCATATGTAACAAGGGAATGTGCATGGGTAGGATGAATGATGCTTGAGTCATATGTAGTTGAGAGATGTGCATGGTATGCACATAAGGTTGCGTAGGCATAACGGTCAATGGTACAAAAGGCTAGATAGGCTGAATAGGCTGAACAAGTTGAATAGACTAAATAGATTGAATGGGCAATGAAGGTATGATGAAGGACAAGCTAAAATGAAGTTCAATCTCTTGGCACATCTATTATGTTTGGTGGGTCACCACCACAAGTGTTGACTTGGGCAATGATACCTGGCTGATGACTATCTTAAAAAAGATAGAGGGATGAGACAGTCAAGGCATGAAAGCAGAGGTTGAAGGTTGGAATGAGGTGTGAAATGAGTCGTCATGCTCGGTTCAAGCTTCAAACTCATCCTAGTCCTCTTGCAAGGGCTCCTCATACTTTGTCCCTGTCTCGCACCTAAGGTTTCAAATGAGATTATCCAACATCCATTGGTAAGGCTCTGTGAGTGGAATGAATTCCATAGCAAGGGGGAAACATTCCTTTCCATTTTGGTGTATGAGCTTAAAACTATGTTTGGCTTCCATTTCTTGGTAGTCTACATACAAACCCACCTAGAGTTTCACACAAACGAAGTTATATTATTTGTCATTGAGCATCATGAACTTAGGAGGTAGGTTGTGCAACCTAAAATATTTTCTTTATTTTGCTAAGATAGGACCTCCAGGAAGGTCAATCCAGATTTCTTGCTGAACAAGCCAAAGAATAAACACAATTGAAGCAAAAGTCAAAGGTTGTTCATGGTTCATGGTGCAAGGGAAAAATGCAAAGGTTGCTATTGACAAAAGGTAAAAAGAGGCTAACTTTGCTAACTAGAAAAATGGCTAAGTGTGAGAATGCAGAAAAAATGGCTAACTATAAAAACATAGAAGAAATGACTAAGTTTGAAATGCATAGAAAAAATGACTAATCTGGGACTATGCTTAGAGCTGACTATGCTCCCTATACTGGGAGTTGAGTACGCTCTATTGAGTACCCAGAATTTGTCTAAGTATGAGATATATACTTTGGTGTTGTCGAGCAGGGTTCCAAGGGAACTGACGATGGGGACAAATCTACACCATGGTGTAGAAAGCACACAAGGCAACAACCAAAGGAAGGCCGAAGAAGAAAATAGTGAAAGCCCACCTTCTAACATCATAAAATTGTAGTGACTGAAAACATTGAAGGCTGGAATGGCACACCAAGAGGTCCATGGTCATACAGCTCAACCCTGCATCCACATGAGGGCCTGTTGGAAATGGAGGTGGGGTGCCTAGAATGGTCTTGTCAATCAAGCTGGGACTTACAAGTTATTACGCCAAAACGAATGTAAAGGGTTTGCATGGTGTTTGTAATGTCCATAGTGTTAACTAGGGTGAGTGTAGTTAAGGTTTCTAATGCAAAATGAGGGTGCAAATGCATAAATTTATGTAGGAAAATAGTGAAAAATATGAGTAAAATTCTAGAATGCTAGTAAAAATGCCAAAAAATGCACAGGGAATGAGCAAGAGAGAAAGTTGCACCACCCCAAACATGGGGAGCATAGTTAACTACAAGGAAAAGGTGAGGAGGTACACGATGTATAGACAGGCATAATAGGTAGCGTAGTCATAGTCTCAGGGAGTCTAGGCTATGAAAACTAACGTCCACTATGAAGTCTGAACCTGCCTACTTGGCTACCATAGTGTTCTACGAGTTGCAATGATCTATGGGGTGCAATGGTGCTATGGTAATATGCAACGATGTCAAGTGTTATCACAAAGTTCACCAAAATGCCAAGTGTGCTCAAGTGCTCTAAATGCAAGTTTGCTAGCTGAATACTTCAAAATGCCAACCCCTAGAACATGGAATGTTGCGATATTTATAGGGCTAGGGATAGCACAAACCAAGAATCAGGCACCACATGGCAGAGGGGTAGTTGGGACTATGCTAGCCCCAACTACACTCTCATTGAAGCAAATGGTGTTCTACTAGTGTGCTCTAATGGACCTTTTGAGACTACCAAACTATGACTACACTGCCAAGACTACATGTGCAAGTGCCAAAGAGACCGCAATGTACCTAAAAACAATGCAAAATAGTGTAGTTTGGGAGAATACACTCTAGGAATATGTTGTCCACTTTCTCAAGTGATGTTGAGCATAGGTACAATTTTGGGGGCAAATGGGGGATGCAAAAGAAATGCAGATTGTTGATCTTGCTTGCCAAAGGAATGTTGGAGCTGAGATGAAGGCTTGTGCTAAGTTCTGGAGGCAGTTCTACATGACTACGTTGACTATGCTCTGCTGTGTGGTCCTAGCAGTGAGAGCATAGCCATAACACTTAGGAAAACCTAGCAAAACTTGATGTCCTCATGCAGACTACGTTGACTATGCTCTGGAGCATAGTAGGGAGTGGAGCTTCAAAAGTTAGAAAATTTGTCAAACTATTTCTTCCATGCCAACCTAGCCTGGTAGCTTCTAGCTTGACACTTAGGAAAATCTACAAAATTAGTCATTGGTGTGTAGACTACACTAACTACACTCTAGAGCATAGTCCCGACAGGGGAAGCTTAGCCAGGATACTTAGAAAAATCTATAGCTGCTATCAACACTTAGAAAAATCTTGCAAATCTAGGCTACCTATGTCAACTACACTGACTATGCTTTAGAGCATCGTCCCAACAGTGGGGAGCATAGTCTCAACACTTAGAAAAATTTACCAAGTTTTGACACTTGGAAAAATTTGCAGTTAAAACCCAGGAGCCCAAATTTGGTGGTGTTTCATCAATGATAAGAAAGATAAAAAATAATAAAGAAATTAAAGAATATAGAATCTTTTGTGAATATTTTTCTAGGAGATGTATTAATCAATACATAAAGATAACTTGAAAGAAAATTTTTTCCTCATTTGACAAGAATACTATCAATCAAAGATTTAAACTTATGTTAAGAAGTAGACTAATGTTGATAATAAAGAATCTTAATGTAAGGTAAATTGTGATGGATAATTTGTTGAACAATTTATGCCATCATTTTCTATTAGATCTTGTACTTCTACAAAAGTTTGCATTTCATTAAAATTTTTTACTCCTACCAAAAATCATTTTAATATTTTATGTTAAAACACATATATTAAAAGTGATATAAATTTTATTAGGATCATTCTCCCTACCAACAATTAATTTTCCCATCTTGATTTTTCAAAGCATTATTTCTAAGTTTGCACAATTGAGTAGACATCCCTAAAATTGGAAAGTTTTGGACATTCCATATTGGTTTTTTGGTACTTGGTGTTAAACATGTGGTGTACTTTGAATTTTTTTACTTATTATTAGTATTATGTTTGGAATCTAACATCTCCCTCTTAATATTGTCTACCAGGTTTGAACCCCTAATTTGGAGTAAACAAATTAGAAGTCTAGCCCCTAGGCTAACGTCTCATTCTAATTTAAGGTAACTCAAAATAAATGATGAAAAATAATTTTGATCTATAGTCATAACTAAAACTATTATTGAAATTGAAACTAGATATATTTAATTACCTCCACTAAGATCCTTTGAATCTATCAAATCACATAGATTTTAGAAATTTGTTCTACAAACTTTTTTCCATAACTTAGTATTACCAACTATAAAATTTTTCTTTCTACAAAATATCAATGGTCTTTAATTATGCTAAACCCACAAGGTCTATTACACTATTTTAGTTACAATCATTTTTTTCATATTACCTATGTATATCAATAGTAATAAATTACGATTAATCTTTTAATTTAAAGGATGCAAGTCATATGCCTTAACTAACTTGTAACATGTAATGTTTCAAATTAATAAAAGAAATTAATATTCTCTCAAGGTTTTAATGCTAGTATAGCTTTTTTTTCTCATGATAGGTTATGAACTGGGGGGAGCAAGTAGTGTTAGAATCTAAAATGCTTCTACTTGCACAATTGATGTAGTATGGATGTTTCTAGTCATCCAAGTGTGTAAGAACCACTCCCAATGCGTAGTTAGGTCCATCTATCATTATGTGGAATGGCTTGAACCAATCTAAATCATGTAGAATGGGAGTTTCTATTAGCTTTTACTTTAATTGCTAGAATGTTTATTTGCTTTTCTTGGTCCACTTGAAAGATACATCTTTCTTTGTAAGCTCCACTAGTGGTTTGGCAATTTTGAAGAAATTCTCGATGAAGTGCCTATAGTAACTAGTATGGCCAAGGAATGATCTCACATCTTTTACAATTTGAGGTAGTTTGGAAATTTCTTGAATGACACGTACTTTCTCCAAGTCCACCTCAATCCCTTTTCTTAAAATTTGATGCCACAAGACTATGCTCTCTTGGACCATAGAATGTCTTTTCTACTAATTAAGCCATAAGTTTGTCTCCACACAACACTTCAGCACTTACTCCAAATAGTCCAAGGCTTATTCAAAGTTAGTACCATAGGTGGAGAATTCATCCATGAAGACTTCCACACCACTACCAATTTACTACTAAAAGATGCTAAGTACCATGCAATGGAAGGTTGAAGGAGCATTGCAAAGGCCAAAGAGCATCTTCCTATATGCAAAAGTCCCCTAGGGACTTGTGAAGGTTTTTTTGGCCTAATCCTCTGGTGCTATTTAGATTTGATTATAATCACTATAACCATTTAGAAAACTCTAGTAGTTATTCCCTACAATTGTATCTAGCACCTAGTCCACAAATGGCAATGGAAAATGATCTTTAAATGTTGTCATATTCAATAGTCTGAAGTCTATAAAGACTTTTTGATTTTCCTTCCTTCTTTGGCACAGTCATAAGTGGACTTATCCACTCACTATATGCTATAAGAGAAATGAATCCTATGTTAAGAGATTGATCCACTTCATCCTTAACAACCTGCTTAAGCTTTGGATTCAACCTCCTTTATTACTGTCTCCTTGGCTTGATAGTGGGATTTGTATAGATTTGATGTTAACATATCCACAAATCTATCCCTATTAACTCATGATATGACCATGCAAAGGATGTTAGCCATTTTTTCAGTACTTTTAGCACCTTCTTTTTTTGTTCTTGTGTGAGATTAACATTGATAATTACCAACTTACCATTATTAAGAAAAACCTATTCTAATGTTGCTAGTAAATTGTTAAGTTCAAGGGGCTCCTGCTCGAAATCATCAAGTATTTCTATCTTTTCCCAATCCATCTTTGTGTTTTTGTGGAAGATTTGGTTATGGATCTATTGCATATCATCCATGTTGTCTATGTAATAACTTGTGAGGAGCTCCACTAGTTTCATGTACATTGTTGATTCAAAGTGATTTTCTAATGTCAACCACTAGGTACCCTCCTGTTTTGTGGCTACTGCATATAGGCACCTTTGAATATTTGATGTTTTGGAAAATTTATTAGCATGTTGTAATTGATGTGTTTTTCATTATCCATATTCTTTGCATGCAATGACACCATGTGCCATTGTATGTGATGCATGGAACTCACTTCTTCTCAAGCTTCTTGAACTTGTTTTCCTTTGAGACTTCCAAGGAAAGGTCTCTGATCTCAATCTTGGCATCAATGATACTAAGCCAAGCCCTTCTCATTATAATAAGGAAGTTCCCCTTGCAATTATTCATATTGATCACTAGGAAATTTGTTGGGTATGACCAACCACAGATGGTGATCACAATGTCATCCACCAATCTCAAAGGACTAGTGAAGGACTGATCCACAAGCTTTAACTTAATTTTGCATTTCTTGAGTGAAGGTAGGTCCAATTCTTATACATCTCCTAAGAAATTATGTTCATCTAGAAATCTAAGATTAGTAGAGCCTTGTAGGGATTATTTTCTACAATCTACAAATAGATTCAAGGACTCCTAGAATTAGATCATTTCCTAGAAAGATATCCTACCTTGATCTAGTCAGTGACTAATGGGTCAACATGATAGTATGAACATTAGAGGACATTTGGTTTGAATGAGGCTTAAGGATAATTACGAAAGAAATTGAGGCAAGGTTAGTAGCCATGGATGTCTATGAGGGTTTCTATGAATTGTTTGGCCTAAATAAAGTCCTATTTTGAGGCTTGTGCTTAGAGCCACTCAAATGATCATCTCATTGTAAGTGTACAACCCTCATGGAATTTCATTTTTTTGGTTGTGGTGGAATTTTCCCTTACATAGGTGGTGCAGGTAACAAGGAAGTAGTGTTAGAAGGTGCAAGGCGATTTGATGGATATAGAGAAGGATAAGCAAATGAAGACTTGGTTCACAAAGTAGAGGTTCTATGGTATTCTAGAGGATAGTAATGATGAGAGAAGGGAATGTGGCTAGTAGATCCAAGAGGAGATACATGTTGCTAGACATAATAACCATAAGGGTCCAACTACCAATAAGGATATTACTGCTATGGTGGTGGCATCCCCAAAAACTATGGATTTTTTCACCATTGATGCCACTCCTAACATTGAGAAGGTGATCCACTTGAGTAATACTATGTTGGGTGGAACTGCTACCTATAATTACCTTGTGGATAATCCCTACAAGGCTCTACTAATCTTAGATTTTAATAATAGTTTGGAGCTTCTCATCCAAGGAGTCCCACATTTTATCTACCTTAGTTAATATTTTGATAACATATTTCTAGATCAACAAGGTTTTCTTTTACACCACTTCATCTAGTGGTGCTTCCTCCTCTAAATCATAGAAAAGCACCTCCCTTTTGTGAATGGAGAGGTCCTTGTTATATTACTCTACATTATCTTGTTTAGCTCCCCTTCTTCCTTTGTAACCTAATTAATCAACCTTTGGATCAAATATGCTCTCATATTTGAAAGTCATCCTTGGGCATAGACCCCAAGAGTTTCTCTAGTTTTGTTTCAGAGTCCATCTATAATGCAGTGAAGCTATTCCCTTTGAGAAAATCCATGGCCTAGGCATCAATGCAAGAGAGAGTAGTACCTACCCAAGGATTCCTAATTACATTGCTTCCATCCTTGGATTTATTTCTTCAAGTTGAACACTCAGGAGTACATCTAGTACTTGTCATTAACCAGCTCTAGCATGGTACTCCATGTGCAAATATATTCTAGTTCCAAGGACCAATACCAAATTTTTACTTATTTGATGAGTATTCTTGGGAAAAATTTTAGCTTTTTCCACTTGTTCTCAATGTTTTATAAGGTGAAAGCATCATGAAAAGCTTGTAGATGATGCTAAGGATCAACATTATATCCCCCCTTAAATTTAGGGATGTTGTTAATATCAAGCCTTTTATTCTTGCTATCCTTTTGATTCCTTGTGAGAATTTGAACTACTTCTGAAATATTAAGCATGTTCCTTGTAGCTAGCAATGGTTCATCATAGTCATTGCACTCATGGTTGCCCCTATCATGGCCATGCCTCCTATGATGATACCTACTATGCCTCCTCTCTTGGTGATGCTCCTTTTCCTCTCATGGTTGTCTATGCATGTGGTTCTCATCATCACAATGGGATTTCCTATCATCTCCATCTCAATCTTGATCACTTCTCCTTCTATCTTGATCACAGCTCCTCTTGTTAGAGTTTAATGATGAAGAGGATGGTAACAGTGGAAGACTAGGAGAATGGTGCCTAATAGTCCTTCTCCTTTGATCCTTTACTTGATCTTTCTCCTTGTTTTTGTCTTTCTTCTTGTCTTTGTATGAATGACTAAGAGATCTATCCTTTGATGTTCTTTGCACCTTGGAATTTTTCCTCCCCTCACCAAAGTTCTCCAAGATTTGTGAAATTTTTCATCCTTAATAAAAGAAGGAGAATCTATATATTGAGAGAACCTTGAGACGAAATAGGGTCCTCTTTTTATGACTACAGAAACAATGGTATCAAAACCCTTTTTCCCTTGAAGGCTTCATAGCATGCCTCCATGTGTTTATATTTCCTAAGCTATGCTTCTATGGGCTGATAATCTCTAGATATGTGGGCTATTATCTCATACTCTAGCCCTATTGATTCAATGCCCAACCTCATGAGTTAGGTCATGAGCATGATGGAAACAAAGTGATCAAGAGGTAACACAATGTTTCCTTCCATATCCCTCCAACATAA
>MNCI01006207.1:218929-230670 GCA_015680685.1 Gnetum montanum
CGAAACGAGCATAGCACGCGCAATCCGGTTGAACTCCATAGATGGACTAGTTGTGGCACCTAGACAGTTATCCTTAGGCCGCAATTCGTTGTCTTCCCACCTGGACTAGTATTGTATATTTGTCACGTATGGTTTAGTCCAGATGAGATGTATGATGTATTCCTAATTCTAACGCTACTCCTAAAGGTAGTGGAAAATAATATTAACTAAGCTAAGCTAGGAGGAAAAGGGTAAGAAAATCTAATCTAGCCTAAGTGCGATGAGCAACCAATTCCTTGATCAACCATACACATCTTGGACCTCGTGCATGACTACCACTGGGATTACCAAGCGCAGATCCTAGGTATGCCACTGGGATTACCAAGCGCAGATCCTAGGTATGCCACTAGGATTACCAAGCACAGATCCCAAATACATCACTGGCATTACCAAGCGCAGATCCTAGCTACACCACTGGGATACCAAGCAGTCACACTTAAATTCTCGTAATCAAGTCGTACTCGTTCCACGATCTAGGAGTTTAAGGGTAAGAGAGAGAAAATAGTAAATAACATTAAATAAATAAATAAACAAATAAATAACAAAGTGAATGCTGCAATGATGAAGTAATCTTGATCTTTATTTCTGGTCATGTATGTGTCGAACTACGTCACACTCGAATAGAGACACCATACAATTACATTCACCACACTGCGGGCAGACACGGAAAAATAAATTAAACTCTAGAGGGATCAAACTGCTAGAGCTTCGCTACTTCTAACTCCTAATACCTAAAACTAGGAAAGTAGCCTCTTATTTATAGAAATTGTGGTGCACTGCAATATCACGCACGCGATATCGTGTATGCAATATCGCGGCTACTGATACTACAGGGTTGATATATCACAGTTGTGATATAATGGCTGCGATATCATAGCCAGCAAATTCATGACTCATCACTCAGTTTTAAGCTTCGTATTCCCATTTATAAATATTACCACTACAAAATACACCATTTATTTTAAATTAATATTCTCATATATTAACTTATTTTCATATGATGTTCACTGGGAGTAAGCTTCCTCAAGATTTGTTGTAGACATTTTTGTCCCAATGAATCTGTAGTTATTTTATTTTATCTCTTAGAGAACATGACTATGAAAATACTTTCTTAATAGATTCACTCCAAACCTCATAGGCTTCTTTATCATTAGCTTCTTCAGATGGCTTAAGGTGATTAAAAATTTGACAATTCTTTACAATAAACAAGTTTGAAACCTCTATCTCTATCGAACTAAAAACTTCATTCTAAAAGCTATAATTCAAGAATAATTGACATATGAAACCCTTTTTGTTTAAAATTTCTTCTAAGTTAACTAGATCAAGAAGTAAATCCATAATACACATTTCTTCTCTTTTTACTTTGTAAAAAATACCCAAAGGTGTCATGCTTCTTTCTACCCCTTTCTGCTATAATGGTTTCCTTAGCACATCAAATTTCACCTAGTTCAAAGCACTGACATGGCTAAAATCATTGGATAAATCCTAAATTCAATTTGCAAAATACCCCTAGCTATTCTTTACTTTCTGATGAGCGGCAAGGTACCCCTATGCTCAACATATGAATATGAGCATGTATGCGTGATCCGGTCAAACTTCGTAGATAGACTAGTTGTGGCACCTAGATAGTTATACGTTGATCATAGTTTACTGTCTTCCCACCTAGACTAGTATTTGCTTTGTCACATATGGTCTAGTCTAGCGTGAGGTATATGATTTGATTTCTAATACTATGCTCACTCCTAAAGGTAGTGAGAAATAACTTTAGTAAACTAATAGACAATCGAAAATAAAATCTAAGCTAGCCTAAGTGTGATGAGCATCCATCCTTAATCATCCATACACATCTTGGACTTCGTATACTACATCTAGGATCACCAAGCACACATCACTCGAATCACTATTTAATATGCTACTGGGTTACCACGTAGTAACACTTAAATGTTCATTATTAAGACGTATTCATTCCGCACTATCAATAGAAATAGTAAATGAAAATTAAGAAATATTGACTAAGAAAACAATAAATAATAATCAACAATTAAACAATTAAAAACTAAGTGAATGCTTCAATGATGGAGTAATCTCAATCTTTATTGTCGATTTTGTGCATGTCCAAGTACGTCACACTCGAACAAAGGTTTTGTGCAATTACAAACATCACACTGGAGGCGTGCACTTGGAAAAGGAACTAAATACTAACAAAAAGACTCAACCCTAAGGACTTACTAGTAAACCCCCATTCCTATGTGCTTGAATGCTATATTTATAGGCTAACACAGGAATCACGATATCATGCATACAATATCATTACCTAAGTAGCAATATCGTGCACCCGATATCATGTATTCGATATTAGGGCCTGGCAAACTATGATTCATCATACCCCCACAATTGAATAAAAACTCATCCTCGAGTTAAAAAAAATGAGAAAGAAGTTCATTTGATTACATAGTGGATAGGTATGGGATCATGGACTGACTATGGATTATTTCATGCCACAGTGTGGAATTAAACAAAACAAAATTAGGACACCATCACAAAATACAAAAGACAAAATTGTTGAAACTTATGTGGTTCCTAGTGGTGGTGGCTCCTCCATGGGCTTCTTCCCCTTATCTTGAGCTCCAGGCTTTGGAAATGGATACCTCTGAAGGAGCACCTAAAGCTTTTCTTCTTCAGTTTAGGGATCATGCTGATGTTCTAATATTTGATGGAGTAAACACCTCCCATGGACATGGTAGTTGTGGAAACATCTGATTAGCTTTTATGTCCCAAGCCACAAACAACTATCATTCCTCCTCGTAGCCTCTAGCTTTGCCTCTACATTCTTGATAATCCATGAGTCATCAAGACAAATTTTCCGCAACATCTTTCTAACCTTGGTAGCTAGCTTTTACCACCTCCAATTCAGAATTTTCTACCTCTAATTTTTGCAGTGTCTTTTTGTGTTCAACAAATTCTACTTCATATTTGGCATAGGTGGCGACTACCTACTTTTCCAACTCTATCCTCGAGCATTTTGCTATTAAAATGGCCAAGTTGGCATACTGTAGATTTGCCAACTCCATGTATTCAATGAGATCCTAGATCTGTAGGTCCTGACTCTTTAGTTATGCTTGGTGGGCAAAGGCATAAATGTCCAATATGGCTCGCCAATTAGTGTTTTGAGCATTGAAAGTGTTGATATGGGTCTCGTCCATATGGATCTCTTTTTCAATGATCTGCTTATACATCCCCACCTAGTCCCAAAAATGTTACTTCAATTTTTCATGTCACTTAGCTTTATTTTTTCATGCACTTATTTCAATAGTTGTCTTCTAACAGATGATGCATACCTCCTCCATTGAGAGGGTCTTGTTTTCTTTGGCTAAGCGATTCATGTCTTGGTTGACCCTTATTAGTTGATCTTGCATTTGCTAAAAAAATTTCTTAAGAACATTCTTTTGTTTTTCAATCATTGTCAATGAAATATTTTTGGCAGCAAGGACTTTATTTTCTTCTTGTAAGGCCTTGAGTGCTTTTGCATGTGCATAAGTTTGGGCTTATGCTTTCAAAGCATCCCAATCAGCCTTCTCTTTCTCCATTACCACCCTTTTATTCTTCTTTAAAATTTATTTAGTTGCTCCATCCTAAATAACTCTAGCTGGTTGACTAGGATAAGTTGGGACGGATCCCGCTATGCAACTTATAAGGTAATGAACTTCTCTTGGAGTCTTCTCAACTCCTCTTCTGCATGTTCAGCCCTAACCTTAGCCATGAATAGATTTCCTTTCATGGAAATGAGGTCTGATTGTGCTGTTATGACATCTTGTGGGATGTTAAATAAGGACGTCATTACCTATCCTGTTTGCAGCAATCGATCCAAAGCATCCTCATGTTTCGTAGGAGTCATTGAGGGACCAACTAAGACTTGAGCATCGCGTACTCCTATGAGATCCACCAGTGGCACAATAGGGATATTAAAGGATACTTTGATATGATTTGTGACCACTTCTACTACTCTGGCTACATCCTAGTTTTGCATGACCACTACCATGGCACCTTCACCAGTTTCTAATTGCACTTGAAAAGATGAAGCATTTCTAGAGATCTATTGTGACCAATATGATTCCCCTCCTCCTATTTGTATTGAGACCTCACCCCATGCATGATCAATTAAGATCATGGGCTATATGACATCATCAATTACCTTGAAGAGGTTAGCCTCATCATGACTTTCCCAATTGATCATTTCTGCGATGGCCCTAAGATGGCTCATCGATAGTTGATAATCTTACAGTGGCAGTGGTGGTTGGTCCTACTAGCCCATGGGTTGTGTGCTAGGCCCTACTTCTTGTTGTTGACTGGGCCTTGTGTCCAAAAGTTTCCTAGGCCCTACTGTTTGAGGTGTAGTGGGACCAACCATTTGCTCTTGCTTAGGCTCCAGTGTTTCACCGGCATCTTTCCTTGGTGCTGGTGGCTTTATTAATTTAGCATATGAGGCATTTTGAGCTTTTCTGGGGATGTCATTAGTGTACCCCAAAATTTCAACATGCGTACATAGCTTCTTGATTAGACAAGGAAAAAGCAATGCAAACTTCCCCATCTTACGTTCTTCAAATCACCTCAATATTTCTATTAGATATAAATGGGGTAGATTGGCATCAACCTTGCCCATCAAGATTGTGCTTCCTCTAGCTGCATAGGTGGAGATCCTATTTAGTCCTTTTGTTGGAAAGATGTGATAGGTGCCAATTTTGAAATAAATTCTCTTTAAGGGTGAGCTCCCCATATGTTTTGTCCTCTTTTCCATACACCCTCTTTAGCCATACCTTTTATGAATTAGCATCGAAGTGAGTGGACAAATGAGCAACTTTGGACCCTATATTCAGAAGGTTCAAAACTTCCGAAATGGCCTTAGTAGAGAACTTAACTGAAATCCCACCAATGTCAATGGTGGTGCCTTCCTCTTTATTTTTCCAAAATTGGTTAGTCTCCCCCAAATACCATCCACTACTCTCCAAGAGGATAGGCCATAGTGGAGATCCTTTGAGTTAATCTCTGATTGACTCAGAGGAAAATTCAGTAAAAGGTCCAAAATTGAGTTCCACAATCATTGCAGCTGATGTGGACCTTTCCCGAATTTCCTGAACACATTCTAGGGACAACGTGAGATGTTGTCCTTATTTAGGTGCCTTACCTTTTCCACCCTCTACTTGCTTAGATTGTGCAGTAACAAGGGTTTCTTGATGGATGCTAAATGGTTTTGCCTCCTACTCTGCATGTTCTGTGGGAGGTCCTTGGCCTCTGCTTCTTCTTGGGCATTTGGATGCACTTTGAAAGGGTCCTCCCTATTGTCCTCATTTAGGGGCCATCTGTACTCACATGGGGATCAATTATTAGTAAGGTCATTTAACAAAACTTAATTATCTTATACCTTACTCATAGCCTTTTATGAATTTTGAATTCTTACTTAGTGTGATTCCAGAGTTAAAAATTTTCACGAAACTTGCCCTAAAAGTTTTAATGTTGGGCCCAATTTGATTAGGTGGATCCAATAATAATTTTCATGATTTGGGTGAAGGAATAAAATTGGTTTGGCATGCGTTCTTAGCATTTCTTAAGATTACTTACCCCTAAGATATCCTTCTGGTGATAGCAAATTTTGAAAAAGTTATGCACAACTTGGAGCATACCCTTCCCCCACAACTAAGTTAAACACTCTAGGTTTAAGCAAGTTCAATTAGAAGGAGAATCAGAGTCTTAATGAGCAAGATCATGATGGTTAAATGGTAGGTGCACAAAGCATGAAAAATCATGAAAGAAAATTACAACAACTTCCCCCGTGTGAATAGTTGAAAATGATGTTAACGTGTGTGTGTGTGTGGGGGGGGGGGGGGGGGGTCCATATATATAGGTTTTATGAATGTGATATCGCATACACGCTAGCATGGACCTGATACCAAGTACCCAATAGCGCATCCCTTCTAAAATAGGGTACTTAGTAAAATTTATGAATTTTCGAGTTTTCACAACCAAAAATGAAGGATTTAAGGTAAATCTGAAAGATCTAGGATAATGTTAAGTGGTCATTAAGGTACCAAAAGTGTAATAAAGTGGAATTATACAATGAAGTTCATGAATAGGGTGAGGAAAAAGGACATGTAGTGATGCACAGGAACATTTGGGTTAAAATGATGATAAAGAAAAGAATAAATTTAGTAGTATAGTACTCAGAGGGTATAAGATGATGTGGTGGTGTGCAATAAGTGCAAATTACAAAAGTTACACAAGTGGGTCCTTCCCAAAGTAGGTTCCAAACTATCATGCCCTTGAGTAACCACACCTTAAAATGTCTGTAGGCACTAGAAGGGTTAAATGCAATCTGCATCGATGCAACAAAAAACACACATGTTAAATACCATCATGATGAGGTATGAATTCTATGCCACACAAGACACAAGTTAGAAGTACTCAAATAGTGGTGTGAGAAAAATCATAGAAATGATTACAAAGATCGGGACATGAGGTAACTTACCCTAGGCATAACAAATCCTAAGTGTGGGATGTGATTATGGTATCATTAGCCTTTTTCTCCAAATTAAGACCAAGTCCATACCTCTAATCAGTGACATTGCATTATTTCATCCAATGATAGACAACCATAAGAGCATCATGAAAACAAGGCATACAATCACTTAGCATTTTTTCCAAGGGAGGAGTGATTTAAATTTCTCTACAGCACATTCTTCTTAATCTTTTTTTTGTAGTTCTTCCTTCTTTTCTTTTTCTTTTTTCTTTTCTTTTTCTTTTTCTGGCTGCTTTGGTGCTTTATTGTTTCCAACGGTGATCTGGAGAAGCCACTGACCTTTAAGCATGGATGCATGTCTTTCCAATGGAACCCTCTAGAATAGCATTAAGTTTCTTTATTGAGTGCCTTTATTACTCTTACTCCCATTTTTAGTTAGATCTACAAGGACCTTAGTACAACCAAGCTACATGATAGCACAGATAAATGTCACCAAAGAGAATCCACAAGTCCCCTTGATCTCACAACATGGCCATTCCCTCTTAGTTCGTTACTTTTTGCTCTAAGCATAATGAGTACAAAGTTACATTAAGTTTTAATGAAGACAAGAATATCATCATACCCAGAGTAGAACCTCTTATTAATAGCATGGGTGGGTGGATGTTGTGGGCTCACTATCCAAATAATTAGTCACCTATGACTTGATAGCATAGAACAACACCTCAACTAATAAGTCACATGAGTATTTTATTCACAGATGATGTTACCCTAAAAAAGATAAAACAACAAACTAAAAGATGAAAAATTAGAAAATAAAAATTGGAAAACAAAAAATTGTAAAACCAAAGAAAACGAAAAACATTTACTAATTTTTCTTATTAGAATGGGGGTTATCCCCAATGACTAAACCTTGAATCATGGTAAGAATTAATAAATGGAAAGTTTGGATCCATGCATGTTGGAAACATTGGGGTCTGATCACATTCAAACCACTAGATGTCTTTTGATGTGGTGGTAGGAATGTACCCAAATTGAGGGCAGATTATAAGATGTGGTCATGTGATAAGGAGCTAACCCACTATGGCACTCATGACCATAAGATGGTATGCAAGGATCGATATGTCTCCCTACGTGGTTATATCTATTAGGTTGCATAGTTGTTGGAGCATTAATTGGTGGCCTGGATAAGGTAATAGGAGGCATTGAGTTCAAAGAGGAAGGGGCATCATAGTGCTAGGCTTGTGTTGGGTTCAAGGATGTAGTGGTTTCAGAACCGTGCTGACTCTTTCTACAGTCATGCCTAAAGAAAGGATGCTTCTGATGTTGTAGAGGACTTCCACTGCTATTGACAGCAGCAACACAAGTAATGTTCATGGGTTGGTGCTGTGGTGAAAAACCTTCTAGTACAACTGGTGGTGATGTAGAAGGAGGTAAAGGATGAGAATATTGAGGGAAAAGAGAAGTGTAAGGAACATGAGGTGGTGATCCTGTGGGAGAGGACATGGGTTGATAGTACTTGGAAGAATGATAATAATGAGGTGAAGTAGAGGATGTTGATCTGGTTGGAGAAACAGGATGTTGAACATAATAAGAACTTGGTGTCGGGGCATATGAAAGTTGAGGCTAGTATGGCGATGGTCTCCCCCATGACTGGGGGTTTTCCCACTACGGTTGAGCATAGTACTTCTGTATGAAACCTAGATGTAGCATTCTTCCCCAATGCTCATGTAGATGTGACAAGATTGGGCATTGGCCTTTGGGGTGATCGTATAAGCAAATATCGCATTAATACTTCTGATTTGTAGTTGGGCCCCTATTATTATTTTCTTCAACCCTTCCTTTCGATTATTGAATGGTGTTCTGTCCTGTTTCTCGATTTGGCACCCACTATTTGTTCTAGGTGTCAAAGTGATCGTGCATGGTTTTACCTCTAATAATATTTGCATATTCTCCACATTTTTCATGTACCCATTCTTTCATCTTATTAATCTTTGCCTCAATTTCATCTAGTGATTTTAGTATTGGCAAAGACAGGGATGGTTCCACCTCCTTGAGGTAAGTTGATTTCTCCTCTTCATGATTATGGACCTTCATTACTTTAAGAGTTTGGTCCTGTTGGGATCTTTCAACATTCTTCCATTTGGCCATTTCTCCTTCTTCGTTTGCTACCCGCATAATAATCTCTTGGAATTGGTGGATTCATAGTTCATATAGTTGACCTGGGTCACACATCCCTAGGGTCTCCCTTGTCTCATTACAGAGCCCATCCATGATGGGGGGGATTAGCCTTTCCTCGGAGAACCCATAGCCTAGGCATTTTTTTAACAACAAATAATATCTTTCTAAGGCCATGTCCAAGGGTTCATGTTGCCCTTGTTTCCACTCTTGGATTTTTCTCCTCAAGGTTGACACTCTTACATAGGTTTGATATCTTTCATTGCAGAGTTCTACCATTGTGGACCAACGACGAATTGATTTCAACTTTAAAGACTTGTACCATACTTTTTCTTGGCCAATGAGTGTCATAGGAAAGAGCTTAAGTCTTTGCCACCCATTATCAATGTTGTTCCATGCATAGGCATCAATGAAGGCTTATAAATAGTGTTGCGGATCTAAATCGTAGCCTCCTAAAAATTTGAGAAAGTTATTTAAATCAAGCCTAGGTAGATGGATTTCCTTGTGATGCCTACAGGATATTTGAATGACCTCTTGTATATGCATTAGGCTCTTAGTCACCAGCAAGGGTTCATCGTCACTAAGTAGGTTATGAGTTTGTGAGTTGGAACAATGTTGTCTTTGTTCATGTTTGCATTCCTGACTTTGCCTGTGGGTTTGATTTTTATTTCTATGTCGGCCCCTTGAGAAATAGTCATCCATGTCACGACTTGATGTTGAAGGAGGAGAGGAAGAAAGAGAACTAAAAGACTCATCATGACTTTGGTAAGTCTCCAAATCATCCCCTAGTGTACTCTTGCTAACCATTGAGAAGGTCCTAGGCCTTACAGGTCCCCTTGTTCTATGGGATGTCCCATCCTCACTAAAGGTGTTTGAGTTGGATGACAAGAGTCCTTGAGTATCATAGGTATTTCCATGAACATATAAAACTCCTACATAAGATTGAGTACTCCAAACCTCTTCGTAATCATAAATTCTATTGGTTCTCCAATGAATTGACTCACTAATTGTTATGTTAACATTATCTTGTGAGAGAGACATTGTTGTGAATTGTGCGTGACTTAATTGAAATTAATTTTCTTTCTGAAAGATATATCATTAATACTTTGTTACAGCAATCTTGTATGCAATGGCACCAATGATGAGCGACGAGGTACCCCTACGCTCAACCATACGAATACGAGCATGTATGCACGATCTAGTCAAACTCCACAAACAAACTAGTTGTGGCACCTAGATAGTTATACATTGATTGCAGTTCGTTGTCTTCCCACCTGGACTAGTATTTGCTTTGTCATGTATGATCTAGTCCAACATGAGATGTATGATGTGATTTCTAATACTATGCTTACTCCTAAAGGTAGTGATAAATAACTTTAGTAAACTAATAGACAGTGGAAAATAAAATCTAAGCTAGCCTAAGTGCAATGAGCATTTGTCCTTAATCATCCGTATGCATCTTGGACTCTGTATACTATGTTTGGGATCACCAAGTGCACATCACTCGAAGCACTATTTGATATGCTACTGGGTTACCACGTAGTGACACTTAAATGTTCGTGATTAAGACATATTCATTCCACATTATCAATAGAAATAGTAAATGACAATAAAAAAGTATTGACTAAGAAAAAAATAAATAATAATCAACAATTAAACAATTAAAAACTAAGTGAATGCTACAATGATGGAGTAATCTTGATCTTTATTGCCAATTGTGTGCATGTCCAAGTATGTCACACTCGAACAAAGGTTCCATACAATTACAAACATCACATTGTGGGCATGCACTTGGAAAAGGAACTGAAAACTAACAAAAGGACTCGACCCTAAAGACTTACCAATAAACCCCCATTATTGTGCGCTCGATTGCTATATTTATAGGCTAACACAGGAATCATGATATCGTGTATACAATATCATTACCCAGGCAGTAATATTGCATACCCAATATCGTGTATCCGATATCAGGGCCTAGCAAACCACGATTCATCACCTTCAAAATTCAAACTTTCTTAATTTTGAAAGGGTTTGAAATCAAAAGCAAAATTTTAAGAAATTTTCTTTGGTAGATATTAAAATCTTCATAATTAGGAATATGTCTAAAAGAACATCTCAAAATTTCCATGAATAGGGTGTTGTTACTAGACTTTGAACCCAATACTTTTGGGTACAAGGCAATGTAAACTAACCAATTAGCCAACACCCTATGCTCAAACTTAGTCTTTTGTTTATTGGAAATGAAAGTAACTTTTGATTTGCAAGTTTTGATATATGCACTTTTTAACTTCAAAAGTATGATTAGATCAATTGTAAATTTACATTTTGTTTTTTGGTTAAAACAAAATGTGGACTTTCTAGGCTAAAATCAAAATACAATCTTCATTTTTTATTTGAAATTTTAACCTATGTCAAAAAAATGCAATCCTCGTTCTTTACATTTCAATTTGAAACTTAAATCTTTTCATTAAGTAACATTTTAAAATGATCAAAATGAAATGTTGAATTTTATACTAGAGAATTCTTTTAACAAGTATTTTATTTTTGAACCAAATTAAAATGCTCACTTTGCTATTTTTTTATGAATTTTATTTAGGATTTAATCAAAACTTGTATTGGAGATTTGAAACATCTATTGTGATGAGACATGAAATTGCTCATATTGCTGGCAGTTGCGTTAAGGCACCCACGTTAATGCACCCACGTTATATCATGGGCCGCGATATCGCGTCTGCGATATCGCGTCTTTCCCGCGATATCGCGTACGCGATATCGCAGTCAGCCGCAATTTCTATAAATAAGAGGCGGCTCTCCCTCATTTCACATCCCAGTTTTAGAGTAGCGAAGCTCTGGCAGTTTGATCCCTCCAGAGTTAGAATTTTTCCCGTGTCTGCCCGCAGTGTGGTGAATGTGATTGTACGATGTCTTTATTCGAGTGTGCCGTACTTGGACACGCACATGAAAGGCAATAAAGATCAAGATTACTTCATCATTGTAGCATTCACTTAGTTTATTT
>MNCI01006207.1:236119-251199 GCA_015680685.1 Gnetum montanum
GTCCAAGATGTGTACGGTTGATCAAGGAATCGGTTGCTCGTCGCACTTAGGCTAGATTAGATTTTCTTACCCTTTTCCTCTTAGCTTAGATTAGTTAATATTATTTTCCACTGCCATCAGGAGTAGCGTTAGAATTAGAACACATCATACACCTCATCTAGACTAAACCATACGTGACATATGCAAAACTAGTCTAGGTGGGAAGACAGCGAACTGCGACCTAAGGCTAACTATCTAGGTGCTACAACTAGTCCATCTGCGGAGTTCAATCGGATCGTGCGTGCGACGCTCGTTTCGTATGGTAGAGTGTAGGGGTACCTCGCCACTCATCATATTGGATTAACCATTATGGATTTATGCTAGGAAGATCAACTATAGACACTATTTTCTTAATACAATAATTAATGAAAAGGTTCAAAATTCATGGAGAAAATCTAAATATGATCCTTATTGACTTGAGAAAGGAATGTGATAAAGTGCTTAGAGATATTATTTGGTGGATTTTACAAAAGAAAAGTAGACTTAATAAAAAGATTAAAATGCCTCAAGACATGTATAGGGCATTAGATCCTCCCTAAGACACACAGCTAACACAATACTTTCATAAAACCTAAGCAAAACTTACATAACCATGTTAGATCAACATGCCCCTCAAATTTGAATCAAGTAAGCAATGTCTTCCTAATACAAGATGTATACATAAGAGCCATTACTAATATGAGAACAAGTTGTGAAATAACTTCCCCAATATAACCACATTAAGGGTTTGTATTATGTTCTTAGTAGTTGCTATTGGTATGTATGAACTAAGAAAATACATAATGAAATATCTTGGTGCATGTTGGATGCAGATGATATTGTGTTGGTACATACACCTCAAAAAGTCCCCCATTACAAAAAGCTCCACTGCGTCAGATCAATAATCTAATCAAATGAATAAATTAATATAAATGTAAGAAATAGGATTGAGACAAGGTAATTAAAATGGAAATAGGTTAGTGTTGTTTTACATGATAAAAGGATCCTAGTAAAACAAAAACAAAAAATTACATGATATTGATTGTATTTGCAATTTTATATAATGTTGAATGTTAAGTTGTAAAAAAGTGACCCAAGCAATAAATCAATATGGAAGAAATGTCAATGCTAAGCTAGATTTTAAATGGTACAAGAAAAGATAAATTACATAATAAAACCATTAGAGGAAGACTTGGAGTGGCTTTTATTGCAAATAAGCTATAAGAATGGTATCTTATATGGTTTAGATAATTGACCTCTCATAAAAGTTTGCCACATCATTATTACAAAGAAGACTTTGAAAAGAAGATAAAAAAAGCATAAAACAAACTTTTAACTCTTAATATAGGTGAGTGATGAAATATCACTTATATAGCTAACCTCATATTATTAAGACAAGATTAGGATAATAACGATAATTATTTAATTTTAATTAAACATGGTTGAATTATCTAAGATGTCATTTTTGTAGTTTGTTTATGATAGATGTTACCTCAAGGCTTCTTTTACTTCAACTTTATGAAACAAAACTAAAACTAAAAGTTTATTTTTAACTTTATGATTCTATACATTATCTTTATTGGGGATGTGTGTTGGACCCCAAAAACTATATATATTATGAAGAAAAAATTCAAAGTACAATACTATAAGAGCACCAAATAGAGGTAAAACTTATTATTTTTGTGACTAATTAGTAGAGGAGTACGAAACATATGTTAAACTTATTATCTTAGATAGTACAGGAGCACCAAAGATAGGTAAAACTACTTGAAAGCATTATAGGAACCTTAATGAATGACTATAAATACACCCTATGATATATAGCCAACAAAATACTTTAGAAGAGTTATAGAGGAATATAATAATGACTTAATTGTGACTCAAACTAGCAAAAATTTACCTAAAAAAACAATGAACTAACCACTTGAGCTACATGCAAATAGAAAAAAAGTTAGAACTTATTGTCCTTATTTGCCAATACTACGTGGCTCAAGTTGTTAAGTAAAAGGTTATCAATTTTGATGACACTAAGGCCACTCAAAGCCCAAACACTAAAGACATCATTCTCTTCTTCTATAATTCTTCTAATGTATCATGTTAGTTGTATCTCTTGAGGTGTACTTATGGTCATTCTTTCAAGTCATCTGATGAGTGGCGAGGTCCCCCTACACTCCACCATACGAATACGAGCGTACACGCGCGATCCGGTCGAACTCCGCAGACTAAATGCCTTAACGCCACAAGAAACACTTGGGGCTAATCGTTCGTTGTCTTCCCAGGCTTGCTTGTATGTGTCACGGTGTATGGTTAAGCAAGTCTGAGGTATGTGATTTTTTTGGTATTTTCGGCTTATCTTCTATGCTACCAGGAGTAAAGAGTTGAGAAAACTAAACTAACTCTAACTAAGATCTAAGTCTAAATTAACTAGCGTCAGCATCCGTTCCCACTTGCCGGACACACCCTGAACTATGCAACTGTGGCTTACCAAACGCTAGCTGTTACTGGGATCGCCACACGTAACGCAAGTGCTCGAAGTGGTCATACTGAGGCACCTATTTAGCCTACGTGTGATAAGCAGCCGATTCCTTAGCCAGCCGTACACACCCGTGGGTGCTCGTAACTAAGTCGTACTTATCATACGTTCTAGCCTAGCAATGAGCAGCCGATTCCTCAACTAGTCGTACACATTGGACCCTGGAGTTACCAAGTGCAGAATCCTGGAATACGCTACTGGGTTACCAAGCAGCCAATGCTCATAATTGAGTCGTACTCATGCATTGCGTCAAGCAGCCGATTCCTTGACTAGCCGTACACGTCCGTAGACGCTAGTAATCAAGTCGTACTTGAACGCACTAGGAAAGCGGTAAATGAAAGCAATAAATGAAACCATGTACTGCAAGGTTTATCCAATCAAGTTCGTCTTTATTGCCGTACACAACTTGGGTTCAGGTTACAAGCTGCTCGAATAAAGAGCCGTTCACTCTATGACTCCTACTGCGGGCACATGGGGAAAAATTCTAACTCTGGAGTGATCAATCTGCCAGAGCTTCGCTACACTAGCCAGGATTGGGGAAATAAGGGGAGTGCCACCTCTTATTTATAGAAATGGCGGCGGGACGCGATATCGCGTACGCGATATCGCGGCCTAGTGCAAATCGCGTCTCATCATCATCCCACCCCTAAGAATGTATGATATTAGTTGTATCTCTTAAGGTGTACTTATGGTCATTTCCCTACCCCCATTAGTTAACTCCCATGTTCATTTAGCTACCCAACTCTTCAACATTCTTAAATTTATAGAATTTAGAGTTAACTCCCATGTTTGTTTAGCCATCCAATACTTCTACATTCTTAAATTTATAAATCTACTATGTTTATTTAGAAACCCAACTCTTCTTCCTATCCCAAAGGGGAGCTTTCTTAGAATTGGTTGTAAGGATCAAAACCTAAAAAGGCATCTCCAAAATTGTTGGGCCTTTCTTTTTTATTGTTTTGGAGTTTCTCCTCTACTTCTTTGCCTTTTACTTTTAATTTTAATTTTAACAGATTTATTTTCTAGGATCTGACACCCACCCAACTCTTCCACATGAATAAATTTATAAAACTCATGTATCTAAGTGAATAGAAACCTACATGAACTATCCAAAGCCTTCCATATTACAAGATGAGCAACCATTTAAAAGGCTACCAATAATGCAGCATAAGCAAATTTAATTCAATCCCATAAGTTAGCAATAGTATGCATGAAAACCCAAGCTAACATATAAATGCAAATGCCTCTAATTATCCCACAAAAATACACGTGATTTTTAATCAATTTTTAAATATTCAAATAATAATAATGTACATAATATACCCAAAGGGGTTATGCATCACATTTTTTGAAATTCTTTTAAAGAATCATGATGGCTATATATGTCTTCAATGTAGCTGTAAAAAAACTTTAGAATAAAGCTACAAACATAAAGAAAAGTAAGCACATTATTGATTAAAGTTTATCCATCTAAGTTTATCCATTTACCCAATGGAGAGACCATTCATGTATCAAAGTTAACCAATTTACCCAACTACCATGATACTAAAGCTTATCCATCCATGTTTATCCATTTATCTAACAAAGATACCATACATCTATCAAACTTAATCCCATCAAAGTTAACCATTTACCCAACCACCATGATACTCAAATTTATCCATCCAACTTTATCCATTTATCCAACAAAGAAATGGTAGATCTATTAAAGTTAATCCATTGACCCAACCATCATCATACTATCCATTGACCCAACTGAGAAACCAAAAACCAAAACACATCTTAGCCTTTTTCCCAACCAAAAATGAAAACCATAAACCAAAATACCTCCTAATCTTTGTCCTAACAAAATGAAAAGGTCAACATATCATAGCCTCCTAGCCTTTGTCCCAACAAAATGAGAGGATCAATTAACCCAATGAGAAACCAAAACACAAAAATCACAATATATAGGTTCATGATATAGAACATAAGTTAACCAATGAAAATCAACTTACCCTTAATAATAGATAGAATGCATAATTTGCAAGCTTTGACTTATGAATTTATTTTAATAATGTATCTTGCAAGAAGGTGACAGCCAAAATTTTAATAATCTATCCACTAAATGACCAAAAACATCTTAGACATTGACAAGGATTGTTGAACTTGTGTTGCAATTCATTCAAACTTGTGTCAAAACTATGAATTAGATATTAGATATTATTTTCTTCATATGATGTCCTCATATGATAAATAGATTTTTGAAATACTTAATAAAACACCCTTAATTTTTCATTGGACTACAATTTTAATTTTAATGAAACTTAAATAACTTTATTTATTTCACGCCTTTCAAAATTGATGCTCTATTAAAAGAATTTACAACATATACTTAAACAACATTAAAAATGTGTTAGGATGTGTAAAAGTTGGGGCATAATTTTATAACTTTCTTGCACCTTCCTGTGATAGGAGGCAAGATAATACAAAAACATCAAGAAGGTTTGATCAAATTAACAAAGTCACATGCATTTAGCATAAAGGGTGGACTATGATAATTAACATTTCATTGTCAGGAAACCAAACCTGTCAAATTTTGGCATTTCTATAGATTCCATTTACAAAGATAGCATTTCCAAATTCTTAGTGACATAAACAAAAGAGCCTTCAACATTGTCTAATTAGTAGCTAATTTCATTGTCAAGAGACCAAACCTTTCAAATTTTGGCATTACAATAGATTTTAGTTACAAAGATAGCATTTCCAAATTCTCAATGACATAAATTCAAACAAAAGAGCCTTCAACAGTGTCCAATTAGTAGCTAATTATCAGTTAACTTCCAAATTCTGCTTCAAGATAGCATATTCAATGATAGGAGAAACAAAAACAAGCTTCTCAAAATTTTGCACCAACCTAAGACTCAAATGTAAGGTTGAACCAAAAAAGAACTAGTCTAAATGATCAATCAAGCATCCTTCCACTGAACTTAGAGGACTCATACATCGACTCAACAAGAGCAGAAAAATCGAACTGACTGATCCTGATCTGCTGGTTTGTGTAGTGAGGGTTTTGATCCAGAAATTTCTGAATTTCAACTCGGGACCTAAACTTAACACCCCATGGCAAAATATAATATACATCAACAAACTTGATAGAATTTTCTCTAAGACTTACAAGCCACTAGAACATTGCACAATATAGGAGTTGACTCTTGTAGACTCTCAGCCACCACCAGTAATCGGTGCAGGCACACATCATCTGGTTCCTCCACATGTTATCCAAAATATTTCAATTTTCGCAAAAATTCTACTCTATCATGAATTTACCTTTGGCGCGAAAATTAACTATGTTTCATGATGCTATGTGTGATCATTTTCTTGCATCCATGGGTATTACAATCAACATTATTGAGTTTTTCCTGCTGTTATGATCTAGGTATGTTTTTCTTTATTTCTTGTACTTTCCAAAGTATCTTACCAGCACATTTATCTTATTTTATAATTTTTATTTGGTAATCACTGCATTTTGCATTTTGCATTCACACTTGCCATCATCTGGAAGGGCCATGTAATGAATTTTTGCTTTTCTTTCATCGTGTCTGATACTTTTGGTTTCATGCACTATGTTTTTGCTATTTATACAAGAAGAACGGTGAGAATATTCTTTCTCTATGTGCAAGGGAAGTGTTTAGTGTTTCACTACAATGGAAGCCTCAAGATGCATAGTGTCTGGGAGGAGGCTTTTGAGATACGGAACGGCCAGAAATAATGAATTAATTTATTAAATTACAAAAAATCCTTTTCTTAAATTAAGAATAATTAATTTCTCATGACCCTTTGTAAATAATTTAAGATATTGCTAAGCACTGTTTGATGTTTACTATGTATGAATACTACTACTAACCCATATTTATGGAATTAACACGCAAATGCAAAAGCACACAGAAACACAGACGAGCACACCTAAATTTTGACAACTTTTGGAAATGTGCTGGCATAACTTCACTGGTCTGGTAGGCAGAAAAGCTGCCTAGCACAATATAATCCAAGAGTAATCTTCGTTAAATTCAAATTTCTATTCGTGTTCGTATTCTTAATCCTTATCGATTCTTCATTATAGCATGTTTTTTGTAACTCTCATTGTAGTGTTTTTACATTGATGCACATTATCCTCATTTTAGATTATGTCCCGACTTATATCCCACTCTGGTTAGAAAATTCCGAAAGATGGAAAATGTTGTTGGGTGTTGAATGTACTAATATGGTTAATTCTAAGCATTGTTTAGCACCATATTAAGTTATTCTTTTTCATTTTTTTATAAGACTTTATTGTTTTTTGCGAATATTTTCAACTTGAGATGGCATTTATTAGTTAGTTTTACCTAGTTATATGATTTATTAATTATTTTATCAAATTCTAAATAGCTAAAGTAATGAATTTGTTATTGACAATGATATTTATATTTCAAGATCTTTCATCTATGACCAAGGAACAACTATATCAAAGAATTCAAAAATTAGAAGATTGTATTGATTTTTGTCAAGAGTTAGGCCTTTTATATAGAGAAAAAGTATGTTCGAATTGTAACATAGCAATGAAAAAAAAAAGGTTCTTCAAAGAAAGAAAGATGTAGATTTGTATGTCTTCAATGTGACAAAAAAGAAAACATGCGTTTTGGGACTTAGTTCATGAAATCAAAATTAGAATTAAAAAATATTTATGGTAATGTATGATTGGAGTTGGAAATGCTCTAATGAGTATGTAGAAGTTCAAAACCAAATTTCAAAACACACTGTTGTGGATTTGTTTAATTTTTGTAGAAATGTATGTGCAGATGCTTTATTAAAAAATCCACAAAAAATTGGGGGTCCAAGAAAAATAGTAGAGATAGGTGAGTCCAAGTTTGAGAAAAGAAAATATAATAGAGGTAGACTTGTACCAAATCGTTGGGTATTTGGAGGAATTGAGCGTGACTCAAACAATGTTTCTTATTGTTGTTTAGAATAAGTCTAAAGAAATATTAATAAATAATATTTATCAATGGATTAAGCTTGGCTCTATTATTTATAATGATATGTGAAGGCTTATAATTTAGAATGGCTTTATCAGCTTCAATTTGATCATAGGATGGTAAATCACTCACTATATTTTAAAGACCTAGTGATAGGTGTTCATATAAACACTATTGAAAGCACATGGTAAGCACTAAAAGCTAGCATTCCACGAAATGGTTCAAAGTGGGAGTTACATGATTCATATCTCCTTGAATACATGTGGAGAAGGAAATATGCTCCAAGAAAAGAGGATGCATTTTTAATGTTGGTCAAACATATTTTTGAATTTTGGATGAACCCTTCTGATGATATATATCATTAATTTCTTTATTGTATATTTTTCAAATTATATGGTATTTTATTATATGAATTAAGAACATTATCTCCTAAATTTATGTTCAAAACCCCTCATAAGTGACCAAATTATTTTTTCAAGTTAAGAGAATTTTTAATGCTTTAAATAAAGCTATGCTTATTATATAAGAAGGAATTGTTCAAGCTTTGCTTGCAAAGCTTGGATAAGAAAATAATGGAAATCTTGGATGCACATTGAATTTAATTTTCAATGAGCTCTAAATCTACAATTCATTACTTGATACCATGGATGCATCATGTCCTTTCTATTCTTAAGGGAAAATGATATAGGTAAGCTATGCTAGTCACTTAGGTCTCTCTAACTTGCATGTAGTACCTTTTAATTAATCATGATTTAAAATTACAACTTTGCTCTAAATGCTAAACGTATAATGCATTTTAATCATGCAAGGGTTTTATCATGATTGATGCTCTTTCACGAAAAGTCTTTAGAAGAATGTCCATTGTAATATAGAATCATTTAATATATTATCTTATCAGATGTAGTTCTCTTTGAATACAGAACCTGGTAGTTAGTGAGTTCTTCAACCAAACATAATAATTTAGAAGAATTTTTAGAGCATAGTGATGCCTCATTTATAACTCAAACTAGCAACTTCTTCCTAACTAAATAATGTTAACAATATATAATCAAATATGCTTAACCATCTAAGTAAATTAAATTTTCTATCATTCATTCCCGTATTATGCAATGTTTCCAAGTTACCTTGACTAGTAGTTGATGATGATGATGGCAAGTGCTATATTTAGAGCTCCACATAATGTGTGTTTAGCAATATTTGTAAACCTGCATTTTGTGTTTAGCAATATCTATTTTTTATAACATGAGGCTAAGATATGAACTAGTTTGGAAGCTCTAAGGATGTAATAGTAACGAAGTCATCACAAGTGTTAATTCTCAATTTGTAGGTAGAGAACCTAAGTTTTAAGGTGTCATTCAATATTTGTAAGTAAAACTATAATTGCCTTACCCTTAAGAGCTCAATGGATTAAGGTAAATCAAAAGAGCCACTCATAGGTTAGATGCATGTACAAGAGGACCAGAGATACCAGGTGATGAGCATCAAATTGTCATGTCGATAGGCCCCTGTTGACGTGACCTCGTTGATGGGGCCCCCTTTACGTGATGTTGCCCTATCAACAAGGCCACATCGACATAACACTTGCTACATCTACAGGGCCCCATCAATTCAACCCTATAGCAAAAACTATAAATACAAGCTCATAGTCATGTTTATGGGGAGTCGAGTCATAGTAGTAGTCAAACTCTTGTAGTTTTTACATTTGAAAATTAGAATATTTTTCCCCAGTGCCCATAGCAGGAGTCATTTAGTGTATGGATCTTTATTTGAGCACTATTGTACCTAAGCACAATAGTGTATCTAGTAATAAAGATGAGATTCTTAATAAACCTTGTAGCATTCTAGATAATTTAAATGTTTTATTCATGCATTTAATGTTTTCAATTATTTTTTCAATGTTCCTTAGTAATTAAGTTAATTAAGCGATTAAGCAAGATAAGCTAAATAGATCAAACACATAAGTACAATTGCTTCAAGTGTAAACACATATTCGCTTGGTAATCCCAACAACATTATTGCTTGGTACGCCCAATAACATAGCAGTTGGTAACCCAGCAGTGGATACGTGGATTCAGAACAGGTACAGAAAGTGGGACTGGATACTTATATTAGGACTAGTTAGAGATTAGTTAAATAGTTAAATTAAATTAGTTCTCAATTTACTTCATCTCTCTCTTTACACAACAAAGAACATAGAACATAAAATAATAAAAATCATGTCTCAATTACACTTAACCATACCTTTGTACTTCACAAGTGTAATTGGGAAGACAACAATGACCATTAGGGTAAGGTTCACTTCCTAGAAGACTAGTGCACTAGAAACTATAAAGTCTATGGAATTCAACTGGATTGTGCATGAACACTTTATGATTCGTATGGTTGGGTGTAGGGGTACCTCGCCGCTCATCACCAAGATAGCCAAAGTATGGTTATGAAAATTTCAAAGATAAAAAGATGAAATATAGCAAATGGCATCATTATTTATCTTATAATTACCCACCAAAATGAATGTAGTTAATTTTTTCATCAAAGGTAAATTCACAATAAAGTAGAATTTTCACGGAAATGGAAATATTTTAGATAACACGTGGAGGAACCGAATGACGTGCACCTGCACCAATTACTAGTGGTGGATGAGAGTCTACAAGAGTAAACTCCCATATTGTGCAATGCTCCCTAGATGTCTTCCTCACTAAACATTCCTATTCCTTTTCAAGAAAATATGTGATGAGACACAATTCGCATGAGCCGCGATATCGCGGCCACCACGATATCGCATCCCATGCGATATCGCGTCGTCCCCTACGATATCGTGTATGCAATATCGCGGTTTGCCGCCAAATCTATAAATAAGAGGCAGCACTTCCCTTATTTCCCATCCTAAGCTAGAAGTAGGGAAACTTTGGCAGATTGATCACTCCAGAGATAGAATATTTTCCATGTGCCCGCAGTAGGAGTCCCCAAGTGAACGAATCTTTATTCGAGCAACATTGTACCTGAACGCAAGTTGTGTACGGTAATAAAGACAAGCTTTGTGGATAAACCTTGCAGTGCATGGAATAGGATTTATTACTTGTTATTTCTTACCTGTTATTTATTACCCTGCAGTAGCGCGGCATGAGTATGACTTGATTACGATCATTTACGGATGTGTACGGCTAATCAAGGAATCAGCTGTTCATCGCAATTAGATTCTCTCACCCTCAACTCCTAGAATGCGGAATGAGTACGACTTGATTACGAGCATCTAAGGATGTGTACGATTAGTCAAGGAATGGATGCTCATTACGTTTAGGCTAGTTAGGTGCCTCAGTACGACCACTTCGACCATGTGCATTACGCGTGGTGATCCCAGTAACAATTAGTGTTTGGTAGCCGCGGTTGCATAGTTCAGGGTGTGTACGGTAAGTGGGAACGGATGTTGATGCCAGTTAATTTAGACGTAGTCATTAGTTAGAGTTAGTTAGCTTCTCAACCCTTCACCTTAATAGCATAGAAGAAAAACATTAAAAACTATAAAAATCATATACCTCGGACTTACTTAACCATACACCATGACAACTACAAGTAAGTCTAGGAAGACAACAAATGATTAACCCAAAGTGTTCCATGGGGCGTGTAGGCATTTAGTCTACGGAGTTCGACCGGATCGCGCATGCTATGCTTGTTTCGTATGGTTGAGTGTAGGGGTACCTCACCACTCATCATTGGCACCGTTGCCGGGGACTAAGTGTTTGTGCGCTGAATAGAACATAAAGGATAGCACTCACATCGTTGGGAGCCTAAACGAACCTTCAGGCTAATTAGTTAAACAAGAATTTATATAACAGTGAAATAGCACACTGATAACAATGTCTTTTTCTCATAAGAGCAATTCACCACCTAAGGACCATACACGAGACAGTCGGCAACATAAAACACATAACCAAAACCAGTCAGTGCCTCAACAATATAAGTTGACATATACTCATCCCGATGAGTATAGACCCAACTTTACTTTTATTCTCCATCAAGACGAACAAATGCACTGAAGAGATTTGCAAGGTAACATTGTGTTACCCCCAAATTGAGCATTCCCTAACATGCTTTTTCGTACTTTGACACAGATAGGCATGACTGAATTATATGCTAAATACATTGTGGGAGACTTTGATATGAGGGATTATCATCCCACAGAAGCACAATGTATGAGGGATGCTAGGAAGGAGAGTCAACATACATTGCTGAAGGGCAAAGGTTCACACGTCCTTAGCGAAATAGAAGATGAGGAACCTCTTATAACAGGTTCTTTAGCAAACGATGTTCCCCCTCCTAACGATGATGAGGAGGTTGGGTATCAGAACCTACGATCAACGATACATAACCATGGTTCTGATGCCCATGAACACCAACTGTTCATAGAGGGAACAACTACTCATGCTAAGGACGAGCACTTAGATCGTCACCACGATTAGGGCTGTAGCAGCCGAAGAGAAGGCAGGAAACATCGTCATGGTGATGGTTCCCCTTCTTTTTCCCCTTCTTCACATCACTCACCCTCTCCTTCCACATCTGGGTGCAGCCATCATGAACACAATAGAGAAGATAAAGGTAGATAAAACGAGACCTCGACGGGAAAGTCGAGAGAGAGGACAAGGGCAAGGACGTAGGGAGAGTAGGGAACAACGTAGACATCACAGGCGTCATGAAAGAGATGATCATGACGAGCCCCTACTCGTAACCCAAAGTATGCTTGACATAACGGAGGCAGTTAGGATTCCCATAAGGCATTTAAAAGATAGTCGGATCAGGTGTTTAGACATGAACAACATCCCATGATTTGAAGAGGGATACAACGCAGATTCGCAAAATCATTTACAGGCATTCCACAATGCCTACGCCTTGCAGAATACAGAAAATGAGTGGCAAAAACTTAAGTTGTTCCCAAGGATACTCACCAAGGAAGCAGAGAGCTGGTACTAGTCCTTAGAACCGAAAACCATCAGGAGATGCAGTACGAGGCTAGAATTGTTCAACGAAAAGTATCAAACGTACTCCAGAGTGTCCAATTTGCGTAAGCAGATCCAAGGTTGGAAGCAAGGTACTCATGAACCCTTGGATGCTACCATGGCCCACTACTACACATTGTTACATCGTTGCCCGAACCATGGGTACACTCAGTGGGATCAACTTCACCACATCGTGGATGGACTAAGGCATGAAACTAGAAGAACCCTTGGAACTTATGCCCAAGGAAGACTCTCACAACTTAGAGCCCGTGAAGTACATAGCTTGTTGGAACAAGTAGCAAAATAAGAATGTGAGCTACGAAAAAGGGAAAGTGCAGAAGAATATAACCACGATCCCTCCCTTCAAAAGAAGGGAGTGAAATTTTGTGATGAAGAGGATGAATCACCAATCGAAGAGTTGGTGAATAGAAAGACCTCACCGCTTCAAAAGCTTACAATAGAAATAGCGGCTAAGGTAAACGAAGTATGGAGTTCCTTAGACTCTAAAATTGAAATGGTCTTAAAAATTATAGAAGAGTCTAAGGTAGAACAAAGTAGTTACAAAGGTAAGACAAAGTGGAGATATTTAGGCCCTACACATAACAAGGGTAAGGGGAAAATCACTAACTTCGATGTGGCTGTGGACTCTGACACAGATAATGACGATGGATGTGAGATCTGCCACTATGACCATCCTAAGGGATGTCGTCCAATTATCTCACATCTACAGGAGTCTGAGGTGTATGCGCTTAATCCAAGACTCAACCAATGGCAAACACCTCGTAGGTTACCTTATCCCCAAGGTAACCCAAGGCAGTTCCACCAACCATTAACGTATTATCCAAGTGGAACTCGACCACAACCCATTGGATAGCATCAGCAGTGGCAATACCCACAGTCATGGGGGATGCCATCACCAAAACATCAGTACCCTTACCGGTAGCCTGATCCTTATCGATATTATGTGCAGCAGTTGATTTCTCCAAGTGACTCTATGAGTCACTCAACTCCCCACCATCACTACCAAGTTCAGGAGTACTTCAGAAGGACTCCTTCTCCTCTAGGAGACACTCCATACCCACACCATCCTCCTAATCCATCTGCACCTCTTCCACTAGTAGTAGTTCCCATAACACTTCCTGCTCCAACAATGCAAGGGGAACTTCTTCCTCAACCACAACAACGTCATGCTGCGAGAGCTGTAAATATTCAACCCGCTACTGGTTCTGACAACTGTAAAAAGATAAGATCTTTCTTTAGAACCAAAAGCCCAGAAAAACTCTCCCAACAACAAACGATTGAGACCATGTACACTCCTCCACCATCTAACACTTCAGAGCACCCTTCAGTCCAACAGAGCTTAACGCATACAGTTATGTTAATGCATATCGTAATCGACTGGATCAAGGTAGGCCACCTTCCCAAGAAATTAACTGACCCTGGGAGTCCCTTAATCTATTTACAAATCATCAGAAATGCACCACATAGGGCTCTTCTTGAATCAGGTGCCAGAGTCAACTTAATTTCACGAGAGATGTATCACGCTTGGAACTTGCCCCAACTTAAGAAGAGCAACATTCAAGTAGATCTGGCAGACTAGTCCATCATCATTCCCTTGGGATTGGTGGAGGAAATTATCACCACTGTGTGTGGTTGGTCTCACCCAGCTAATTTTCTGGTGATTGAAGTTAACAACAACGAAGGGGACTTCCCAATTATAATGGGAAGGGCATTGCTTAGTATAGTAGACGCATGCCTTAGGATCCGTGATCTTTCCTTGGAAATTTCTAAGATAAACATTTATGGAAAGATCAAGAAGAGGAAAGTTCCATGCATCACATACAGTGATTCATCGTGTGATGACATGGAGGAAATGCCTCCATGTAACAGGTGTGCTCTTGAAACTTTGAAACAAAGATGCCTGTATATATTAACCACACAACTAGTAGTAGACACCCTGTGGTTGACAGCTACTTGAAGGAGCAGAAAAACATGCATGGAACAAACTAAGGAGACAAGTCATGCCAACAATGAAAGCATAGACACATTGGAATATGAACGTCGCCAACTTCCATCCCTTAATCTAAGATCATCAATTGGGAGAAGTTGGACACTTCTTAGAAATTCAAACAGGCGCTCATTATTTCGAATCTCTCCCTTTCCACTCAGCCATGGGGGAGATGGCCACCTATGCTAATCATATGGGGCCCTCAGTTCTTTTTTGATTTTTGTTTTACATGTTTTTGTTTTACAACATTTTTGTCTTACACATTTTTGTTTACAAATTTCTTTAACTTTTCTAGTTTTTATTTTACAAATTTCTTTAACTTTTCTTATTTTAGTTTTACATCATTGTTATACTTTTTCCATTTTTTGTGTGTGTTTGTGTGATCCACCTTGTAATTTTTTCACCCAATAAGTGTTCAGAATGATGGTATGAACTGTTTTCATATTGATTGCTAATGTTTGGTTTTTACCTTTAAGTCACAATGTTGATACTAAGGTATGTTTCTTTTGATATGGCAGGCAATGAGACCACTTCAT
>MNCI01006207.1:269663-282336 GCA_015680685.1 Gnetum montanum
GATCCACATGAGTGTTTTATTCGTAGATGAGATTACTTACAAAAAACGTAAAAAGATAAAAACACAAAATCACAAAAAGATAAAAATAAAAAGTTGAAAAATTAAAGAAAATGAAAAATATTTATTAATCCTGCTTGTCATTGAAATGGGGGATATCCCCCATAACTAAGCGGTTGTGGATGGTAAGGATTAATAAATGGAAGATGAGGATCCTTGCATGTTGGAAATATTGGAACTGGTCTATACTTATCCCATCGGGGTTCACACACTTGATTATAATAAGCATAGTGGGCACTTTATATGATGTAGTTCTCGGATAACGAGTTGACCCACTATGATATTTGTGACCATTAGATGGTATGCAAGGATGGGGTTGATGCCTCCCATGGTTGTGTTCATTGGGCCGTATGGTTGTTGGAGTGTTAATTGGTGGCCCTAATGAAGTTACATGAGGCGTTGGGTTCGAAGGTAAGGGTGCACCACAGTATGAGACTTGTGCTAAGTTGGAAGATGCAGTGGCCTCTAAATTAGGTTGTCCCTTCTTACAACCATGTTTAAAGAAGGGGCGCTTTGGATGTTGAGGAGGCTTCTCACTGATGTTTGAAGTAGTAGCGCAAGTATTGTGCGTGGGTTGTTGTGATGGTACAGGCACCTTAGGAACGGTTGGTGGCACTGTGGAAGGAGGGAAAGGATGAGAATGTTGAAAGTTAGGAGGGATGTAAGGTGCATAAGTTGGTGGTTGTGTTGGAGGTATGGGTTGATAGTATTGTGGAGAATGGTACTGTGGTGAGATAAAGTGTGTTGGCCCATTTGCAGAAACAGGATGTTAAATTTGATAAGCATTTGGGTTCGGATGATATGAAGGGTGTCTCCAGTCTAAGGGTGGTCTCCCCCACGATTGGGGTTGTTGCCACTATGACTGAACACAGTATCTCTGTATGAACTCTAGATGTAACGTGTTTCCCCAATGCTCATGTAGATGTAGCAATATTGAGCATTAGCCTTTGGGGTGATCATACAAGCATATGTTACATTCATATGTATGGTTGGCAATTGAGCGCTTATTCCCTTCATTCTTTCTTTCCGAATGTCTAATGTTTTTTCTTGCTTCTTGGGTTGTCAAAACTCTATCTCCAATAATATTGATATATTCTCCACACTTTTGATTCATCCATTCCAACATCTTATTGATCTTTGTCTCAGCTTCCTCTAACGATTGTTGTATTGGCAAAGATGATGTTTCCACCTTGAGATTGGTTGATTTCTCCTTGTTATGATCATGGACCTTTGTTAAGTTGAAATTTTGGTCCCGTTGATGTTTTTCAACACTCTCCCATCTAGCTAATTCTCCTTCTTATTTTGCTACTTGCTTAATAAGCTCTTGGATTTGATGGGTTCATAGTTTGTATAGTTAACCTTGGGCATATACTCATAAGGTATCTCTTGTTTCATTACGTAGCCTATCAATCATATGGTACATCAGCCTTTCCTCAAAAAACCCATGACCTGGACAGTTGTTTAATAGTGCATAATATCTTTCTAAGGCCATGCCCAAGGGTTCATGTTGTCCTTGTTTCCATCCTTGGATTTGTTTCCTCAAGGTTGACACTCTTGCATAGGATTGATATTTTTCGTTAAAGGCTTCTACCATTGTTGACCAGCGTCATATTGAACTTGGTTTTAACGATCTATACCATACTTTTGCTTGGTCAACGAGTGTCATAGGAAAGAGCTTAAGTTTTTGCCAGCTGTTATCAATGTTGTTCCATGCGCAAGCATCGTAGAAGGCTAGTAAATGTTGTTGCGGATCTAAGTCATAGCCTCCTGAAAAATTAGGGAAGTTGTTTAAATCGAGCTTGGGTAGACGGCTCTCTTTACGATGCCTACGTGAGATTCGAACAGCCTCTTGTATTTGCATTAAGCTTGTAGTAGCCAGTGGGGGTTCATCGTCATCAGGCAAGTTAGGCTTTTGTGTATTGGGATGACGTTGTTTTCGTTGATGTTTATAAGAAACTCCCACTTCAAGTTGTATACTCCAATCTTCATCATTAGATAGTTCATTGATTCTCCAATGAACTTCCTCCTAAGTGTGGCATTATCGTGATCTTGTAGGAGAGGCATGTTGTGAAGTTGTGTGTGAATTTGTATGTAACTTTTATAATTATTTCTTCTTCCTAAGAGATATATCATTAAGTTCTTTACAGTGACCTTTTATGATATAACTAATCTAGATAACTAGCACCATCCCTGGCAACAGCGCCAATGATGAGTGACAAGGTACCCCTACACTCAACCATACGAATAGGAGCGTTCTCACGCACGATCCAGTCGAACTCCGCAGACAGACTAGTTGTGGCACCTAGACAGTTATCCTTAGGTCGCAGTTCACTGTCCTCCCACCTGGACTTGTATTTTATATTTTTCACGTATGGTTTAGTCCAGAGTGAGGTGTATGATGTGTTTCCTAATCTAACGCTACTCCTGAAGGCAGTGGAAAGTAATATTAACTAAGCTAATCTAGAAGAGAAAGGGTAAGAAGATCTAATCTAGCCTAAGTGCAATGAGTATCCATTCCTTGATCATCCGTACACATCTTGGACTTCGTGCACAACTACCACTGGGGTTACCAAGCGCAGATCCCAAGTACGCCACAGGGCTACCAAGTAGTCACACTTAAATGCTCGTAATCAAGTCGTATTCATTCCGCGTTCTAAGAGTTTAAGGGTGAGAGAGAGACTAATTGAGAAAGCAGTAAATAAAAATTAAATAAATAACAAAGTGAATGCTGCAATGATGAAGTAATCTCGATCTTTATTGTCGGTCATGTGCATGTCCAAGTACGTCACACTCGAATAAAGGATTCCATCCAATTACATTCACCACACTGCGAGCAGACACTGGAAAATAATCTATCTCTGGAGGGATCAAACTGCCAGAGCTTCGCTACAATCTAACTCCTAATGATGAACAAGGGAGAGCCGCTTCTTATTTATAGACATTGCGTGGACTGTGATATTGCATACGCAATATCGCAGAGGAAGACGCAATATCGCATACGCGATATCGTGGCCCATGCGATATCGTGTCCCATCAGGTAGGAATTTATAATCATTTGATAAATATAACTTTATTTTCTATGGGAACTAAAAATTTTCATAGAAGTTATAACTTCTTAAGGTAGTTATGAATAAATTCCCTAGATATTTGTTATTCACCTTAACCTTTAATGATGTTTGTAACTACCATGAAGCCACTATAAAAAGGCTTCAAGGGTAGAATGAGAGAGAACATTGGGGGAATTGTAAGAAGCTACTTAGAAGAATATTGAAGATTGTAAAAGCATGGATTCGGCTACTTTGTTTTAATCTCGTGAGTTCTTTTTTTCCCATTTCATTTTAGTTGCTTAGATAATGGTCTGGATAGTAATGTGCTTGGCATTTATTTTTGGAATTTTCTAGATTATTCTTATAGCTCTGTTTTTACGTAGTATTAGACTTCTATTAGTTTTTCCATATAAGAGCTTATGTTGTTTTAGAAAAGCATCTTGAGCAATTTAATAGAAATGTCTTCTAGAAATTGCCTATTTGAGTCTTGAGGGTCTAGGAAAATCTTTGATACTTTAAATTGTTTGAAATAGCTTCATTTTTTAAAAGTTTATTGCCTTGATATTTCAATCTTAAAATTGTCAAATTTTTCTGCTAATTCTATTGTTTGCAATTCTTGACAACTATTAACTAGCCAAACAAAAGCTTGTACTTGTTGTTTACAAAGCGTTTTGGTAGTGTAATAAGATTGTATTTTACGAAATTGTTTGTTGGCTTCAAAGGATTTGGGCAATTCGTAATATTTAGATTGAATTGGAATAGTTTTATTGCAAAATGTTTCATCATGTTCAATTTATCTTGCCTAAATGTTTGAAATTCATATGATTTTATTTTCTTTTCTTTTCTTTTTGTAAATCCTTTGAATCTTGCTTTATTTTTAGTTTACTTGTAGAATTTTTGCTCTAGGGGAAATTAGGAGTAGATTGGCAAAATTGTGCTCAAACATTTTTTTGAAATTTTACGTGTTCCAAGTAGCATACTATAAGGACTATATAGACTAAGTGACTTGACAAAATAGAAACCTTCAACAACTCACAGTATTTGACAAAGTTAGCTAAATTTCTTTTATGATAGCCAATTACAATTTCATACAGAAACCTAAGTATTTCAACATTCACAATAGCAAACACATACTCATATTTAGTTCGTTTCATAACCACTGAGTTTATTTGGAGGTATCCAAGTCTTGGTATTGCCAAAAGACTAGCAAGTACCTAAACCCTATTTTGAGGAACACCTTCGTTTCTCGTGACCTCCAAAGTCACGAGACTAGAGGCACAACGTTGGTGGTCTGGACCCAAACAATTGCCAACAAAAAGGTGTTCACCAATGAAATGGGAGTAAACTAAGATATCATCCAAGTATAGTACCATAAATATGTTCTTCCATAAAATGGGAGTAAACCAAGATACCATCCAAGTATACTACCACAAACTTATCAAGATATAATCAAAACACCTAATTCATTATGATGCAAAAGGTTGTTGGAGTATTACATAGACCAAAGGACATCATCATCCACTCATAAGGACTATTGGAACCTGAAATAATTGAAACATAGGTACACCCCATAATTTATAGAAGTTTATAACTCAGTGCTACTTAGTAGAATCGAACCTGTAACCTAGGGTTACCAAGCTAAGACCCATACCACTAGGCTAACACCTTATTATTACCATTCACTCATAAGTACCATAATGTGTTGCACATATCATTTTTTCCTATCTCATTTGACAATGCACACTTGGTAATATTCTTAATGAAGGTCTAAAAAGATTCATCACTTAAAGGCTCAATGTTAATCCTCTAGGATCCTAAGAGGGCTAGTAGATGGATGAAAATTGAACCTCTTTTCAACCAGTTGCACCAAAGCTTAAACCAAGGTCTTGCTACCTAAGAAATAAGCACCTTCAAGGAGGTCTAGCCAAGAAAAAACATAAACCTTAGTTAAATGCAAAACCTACTACATACAAAGAAACAAGCTTATCAATTCAACTATTTTGTTATGGGTAAAACATAGGAATCATTATCGTTATATTTTCTTAATGCCATTGAATTTAATCAAGGATCATCATCGAAAGGCTCAATGCTCATCTCGCCAAGGTGAGATCCTAGAAGGCGTAGTGGATGAGCAAAAGCCTACCTCTTTCAAGTGGCTACACTTAGGCTTAAACTAAGGTCTTACAACTTGAGAAACAAACATCTTACCATCACTCCAATTGGTGATCCCTGATACTATCAATTTTATCTTTGAAGTTAACCTTGTGCTCCAAGTAACATAGAGCTCAAGTGAAAGTCAAACCTCCAATTAAAAAGTAAATAAATTATGCATCATTGTCCACTCATAAGAACCATAACATGCTACATGTAGTCTTTCCCTCATCTCATTTGAGAATGCACACTTAGTAATATTCTTAACAAAGGTCTAAAAAGTATATTCACTTGAAGGCCTAATGGTTATCTTGCAAGATCCTAAGAGGGCTACTAGATGAGTGGAAATGTAACCTCTTTTCAAGTTTGTGTACCAACATTTGAACCTATGCCTAGAAAACATGAATCCTAGCTAAACTCAAAACCCACTACATACAAAGAAACACGCTTATCAATTCAACTATTTTTTTCATTGGTAACAACATACAAATCATTATCATTATATTTCACTTAAACCATCGAATTATTAAAATATTATTTTGCAGTATCTCTAAAGTTAACCTTTGTGATCCAAGGGACACATAGCTCAAGTGAAACTCAATCCAAAATCAAAAAAAAAAAAATCAATCAATAAATCATTAATTGAATCATCAAAATTCATTATCATTGTCATCATACTGACCTCATCCCAATAAAATGGGGTTGGCTATAAGGGTTTTTTTTATCATTCACCTCTATGAAGAGCTAGCTCTTTGTTTATTTGCAATTTCTTTATATCATCTTCGATTATTTTTCCCATGTCTTTTTTACAGATACCCCAACCATTTGAGCTACCAAACCTATAACTTATTTAAAATAGAAGCCACTCTAAGTCTTCTTTTAATGTTTGTACTTTCAATTGTTTTTCCCATGTCTTTTTTGGTTTTCTTTTTAATGGCTTTACTAAAATAGTGATGTAGAAACATTTTTTTATAGACTCATTGTCTAATCTTCTTTGCACATACACATACCCAAACCATCTGAGCTACCAAACCTATAACTTATTTGAAATAGAAGCCACTCTAATTCTTCCTTTAATGTTTGTATTATGCAATTTATCTCTTTTGGTAATATTCAACATCCATATAAGCATTTGTATTTTTACCATGCTAATTTATTATTCATACCTTTTTTGTACTGTCCATTATTTAAAACCATATAAGATGGCAAGGCTAATTGTTATCATATAAAATTTTTTATTTAGTTTTATTTGTATTCTTTTATCACATAGAACATAGAACATAGAACACCGCTCACTTGTCTCGATTTTGACCATCCTATTTTTTATATTTTTATCAATTTATTTATTTAGAGAATTTCTCTTAGCAAATTGTTTACAGTAAGAGACTTTTTGACCTTAAATTATCATTTCTATTCCATCACTATTTATGCTATTATTGGAATTGAATGATTGAAGTTATGATTCATTAAAGGTAAATTATAATGCTTACACCCCTTTGTCATGGCAACCCAAAGGTAGCCCCCTTATGCGTGCCATAGGAGGTCTCTCACATGTGCTACAGTGTAAATAAGCACAAGCTTGCCTGTATGCTTTACCACAATGCATTGAGATTGGCAACATCAATTATTTGACCACAAATTTAGGCTAAAAGCAACACAAAGATTGATAAACAACTAGTTCATTCTTTGAATGAGTGCACCAAAGCTGAAGTCGAGAATGGATGAGTTTATCAATGTATAGCTTTTCATGGCTCAAAAGCTGTCATAAATGCCAATGACCTAGCCTGGCTGTGTGCTCATTCTTCCAATGACCTTTTGCGTAGCACTTCAAGTGCTCAAATGCATGATATCACATTTTTTAAGCTTCGACTGCGCTATGCACCCTAGGCCCAGTTGCATGGGCGATTCCTGAGTTGCTCACTTATGCCCAAGTCTATATTAAAGTTACAAACTCTCCCCTTCCAAACCAAGGGTACTAATTCAATTTCAATAATAACAAAGAATAAAAACTACCTTGATTACTTGGTTACGTAAGGAAGTAAATGATATTAAAAATTCTTGCATTAATCATGCACATACATAAATACAATCATTCTTATATATGTCAAAATACATGTTGGTACTGTTACAACATAATGCTTGGTAACTTAAGATTTGTTATTCTTGCTTTGCTGGTATAATTCACATCAATATATGGAGCCCTTCCATACTCTTGATTGCTGAAGACAAGACAGTTCTCTCATCCACCAACAAAGTACAAGATAAAATATTATTTCCATACACAAATATGTGCACATTTTAACATCCTAAAAATTTAAGATATTTATTTAAAAATGATTTCACTGTCTATAACGTTTCCAAAAAATAATCATAGGAATCGATAAATATGCAAAAACAAACATAAGCTATTCCTTCTCCTTTCATTTTGCCTGCTTCTGATCAAAACCAGCTGCACTAATACTTTATGACGCATATATTGGCTTGGAAACCACCTTTTTATGTAACCTGCAGATATAGATATATTTCAACAAGTTCAAAATAAATAAATAAATTAGATCTTGAATCAAATAAACTTATCAAATAAAAGTAGAAAATAAATATATATTTATTAAAATCCTGAGTATGAACAATATGAACGCTATAAGAATGTCTTGATTTTGGTGAGTGATTCTCAAAACTGCATTGTCAAATCATATGAAGGGAAGAGAAATCAGATACATTTTCGTCAAAGTCCAAAAATGCAGGTAGAAAAAGTTTTTGCCACACATGTTTAAAATGAAATGAAGCAAATGAATTACCTCTGATGCACAAGATTACCATGAATTACAACAAGACTTCCAGTCTTTGCTTCAAGGGGCACAAAATCAACAATATTCTAAGAAGGAGATTCCTTTTCGAAATGAACCCCATCATCATTCCTTATAAATCTTCTCACATGACCTCCTGAATTATATGATAAGAGGAGAAACCGCAAATACATGGTAATAAGATCAAAAATACTATATTGTCATAGGAAATATCATAAATTTCAAGCANAAAAATACTATATTGTCATAGGAAATATCATAAATTTCAAGCACCTAAAAAGTGGGCTGTGTACCTTTATGTGAGTTTTGGAAGAGCCCAAAGACAGCCGTTTTCAATTGTAGCATCTTGCAAAGCTAACCACAATCCTGTGCATGAGGTTGGATCTGTATATCGAAATGAATCGTCTTGGTTGGATCTGTATATCGAAATGAATCGTCTTGGTGTGGCACTACTGCCCCACCTATCCCAGGTTGCTGCAATTATTCATACAGACATGCAGCACATGAATTTAAAAAATGAGCAAAAGTAACCATACTTTAAAAACAGCTATACAAATACATTTAATAATTGCCTACGTATATGAGCTAGCACGTTATTGCCTAACCAACTCATAGCATTACATAAACTGATACTAAGGAGAAGCCAGTGAACATGCTGTATAGCAACACAAGTTGCCAAATACATTACATCAGCAGCATAATATGTCATTGAATGTATCACAAAATTTGTCTTACCATAGCTCACCATAATCTAAAAGTTCGCTTATTGGATGTCATACAAAGGATATTTCATAACTTATGTAAATGGGAAATTTATATAGCAGTAAATTATAAATTTTTAAAATAAAGGGCAAAGCTATTTATCTCAAGGATAAGAGGGAATCTGGTATTGATTTGTAAGGTTTTTGGACATATAAGATTTGGCATAGATCTCATTGTCACATTCCCTCATCTACAGTATTTCCTATCCGGAAAAGAATTCTACTTCTTACAAGTAGTGAAATGCATTTTCACATCTCCATTTCCATCTTCTGATGGCTCTAATAAAATATATTGAGTTCTAAGAAAACTCCTTGCTCACTTGTATGTCATCTGAAATACCTTAAGTAACGATTTGTAGTATGCTAGTCTTCGTACATAATAACTGTTTTAGGAATATAATTGAACTCACAACACATATACTGGAGAAACACGGTAAAGTTTATACCATACTAACTAAATATTCTGCAAATAGTTTGTAGAGCATGGCAAGTGATTAACACAATGATGTAGCAAACAATAAGATCATGAGCTCACTGTTGGCCAGAAGTAGTGCATGGGGGGTAAATGCAACCCCATGTCCATTAGTTCTTGCATAGGGACAAAAACCATTTCTAATCCTACATCTTGTTCTCTCATTATTTCAGATTCTTCTTCCTTCTCAAATGTATAACATTATATCACTTTCAAAGATTTATATATAAATCCCACCAAACTCACTTATTCTTGGTTTTGACCAGCACAACGTCACAAGCTACAGCAACAAAATACAAAAGATTGTCTCTCTTCAGACAAACTGAGCTGTCTATGATTCAGATTACTATTTCATGACATAATTATTACTATCATTATAACTACAGATGATGACATAATTACTATTTCATGGCATCACTTGCTTGGTTAGAGCATGTGGCTTGTGGTCTGCAAGTCACAAGTTTGATATCAAGGTGTATGCTGAGACATGTGCCTCCTCAAGGTACAGTATAAATATATGTTTAGGGACCATGTTGTCAGGTAGACAGCCAGCCAGCCGTAGTAAATCATTATTAAATCCTTTGTCTACTTTAACAGGTTAGCTTATGTTGATGGGATAATGAGCATCAAGATAACCATTACAGCTATAGAAAACAAAACAGACAGGACTATTAATAAAAATAGTATAAAAAGGCCAAATTGTAGATGGTACTGTATTTTCATGAGACTCTCAATCAGCAAAAGACAAACTAAAGATTTTTCTCTGTACCTTAAATATATACATTGACTGGATAGCTATTGGCCTTTTGTAATTCATTGGAGAAACAATACTTGCAACCTTTTCTGAATATGAGAACTTTGTAAACTCTGAATCCAAGTCATGCAAAGCTGGATCGAAAAGTGTTGTAAATCAAAATTTTATCAAGCATGTAAAATTAGGAAAAGCTCACTATTGGCAAGATAACACCAGAAGAAGTTGCTAAGTAAAATCATGATAACAGTCCATACCATGGCAAAAAAACTCCTTTGGTTGCATCAGCTTTCCATTTTTATCAAATGCCTTCTCTGCAAACAATATAAAAACCAAATTAGGACTTTTCCCATTATAAAAATCACTGAAAAGCCAAAATATTCTTTGATGGAAGCAATTTCTCTGAACTTCCTGATGATCAGACAAAGATAGAAGCCTGGTCCAATTATTACAGTCCACTCAAGGCTTGGTAACAACATTAGCACATCAAAGAATTACTAGTGAATGGTGCATAAACATTTCATTGATATTTTATAATTTCAATAAAGACTCATCACCTAGAGGCTTAATGCCCATCCTACCAAAGAGGGGTCCTGGGAGGGGTGGTGGATAAGCAAAAGCCTAACCTCTTTTGAGTAGCTATGCCTAGGCTCAAACCCAGGTTGTACAACTTGCAAAAACAAGTACCTTAATTTCAATAAAGAATTATCACTCAAAGGCTCCATGCTCATCTTGCCAAAGAGGGGTCCTAAAAAGGTTGGTGGATAAGTGAAAGCCTAACCTCTTTCAACTGGTTGCACTCAAGCTCAAGCCCCAGCTGTACACCTTGAGAAACAAACACCTTACGAACACTCCAAATGATGGTCCCCATATTTTACAATTTCAATAAATAATGGAAATGTTGTGGTCATATGAATTCAGAATAGGTACGTTGGAATGTTGACTTCTCACATACTAAATATAGCAGTGAAAATTGATCACAATATCTCGCAAGACTTAAATGTATAAGTGGATTTTTTAGCCTGTACTAGAATAATATAGTTTCTAGTGGTGCATTTTTCATCAAGAAACTGCTTAGGCTACGAATATCATCAAGCACTGTTATCTCTAAGTATTGTGCAGGTGTCAGTTCATCATCTTCACAGTGGAATCTCCCATCTTATATGAATACTTACAACTAAGTCCAATAAGGAAACTTAATACTCACTTATCTAAAATGAGGCCCTAACATAGATATGTCTTTTGAGATTTTAATTCATGGCTCTGTAATATACTTTGACTGTTATAGGTTTTTATAAGGTTCATGAAGAAGGTAATATGCTAATTGCATGAAATAATAATTGAATCATCTTCACAGTGGAATCCCCCATCTTGCATGAATAATTACAACTAAGCCCTAAAAGGAAACTTAATAAGCACTTATTTAAAACATAGATATGCCTTTGGAGAGTTTAATTCATGGCTCTGTAGTATCCTTTCACTGTTATAGATTTTTATAAGGTTCATGCATGAAACAATAATTGATAAATACTTTCACATTTTACACACATTATATTCATATCTCTTATTGATGAAAGAAATACAAAACAAACTTGCACACAAATCCCAAAAAAATAATGTTAAAAAACAAACAAACAACAACTTAGCTTCCCATAAAACCAGGCACTTTCAGGCTCCAATGAACTTGTTTAAAGATCTATTTTCTGGTTTTGTCAACAACTCTTTGTTGACTAACTGATGAAACTTCATTGATGAAAATCTAATAATGTATCTTCCACTTTATTTAAATTAAATGCAATGAAAAAGTTAAGGCCCTACGCTTTCTATAGAGGGTCTCAGTGATCAATAAGACGAATACTCATTTCACGGAAACTAAAATTGCATCGGACAAAAGTGGAAGGCAGTGACGGAAGAAAGCGTAGCACCTAGTCATAAATATCCCTTTGCCTCGGTGGATATGGTTAGATGCTTCGTGACATTTGCATAAAAAAATTGTCTGCTAAACGTTTACTAATTACCACTTACCTTAATATCCTAAAAGTACAAGATTAGTATGCAAAGTGGGATTATGTTGGATCTTTGCATAACGTAATTTGGCCGGTAAGACTATGGGGAGCAAGTTGGAAACTAGATTCATTCATTTTTGAGAAAATTTTCGTGTTCAAAATGTTGGACAAAGTCTTAAGATTGTAATCAGCACAGAGTAATTGAAGTGAATAAAGGGGCTATACACAGTGAAACATTGATTCTATATGTATTGCGGATTCCAATGGAAGAGATGTTACACTCAAACCAGCAGTTTGTGCAAGAAAAGTGTTCGCCATTCCAGCTTTAACGTAATTAACCATTTCTAATTGAACTATGAAAACATTGAAAACTCATGAGACCTTTTCCTTTTAAACTAACATATTTACCTGGTATAGTGCTTGAAAATGGAGTTACTGCTTTTTATGTGCCATCAAACAATCCCATAAACTCCAATGATGCAGCAAAATTTTTTTATCAGTTCAGCGTACCAGGAGTTGCTAGAAAAGATCCCCTTCCAAGGAAACACATGCAAATAACAAATTTCTATGTACTGGTGCAGATTCTTTTCTTTGATTCTTTTTCAAAAGAACAATTTTGAA
>MNCI01006207.1:283035-296270 GCA_015680685.1 Gnetum montanum
TATGCTACGTAGCATAGCAAACATGCAAAACCAGCCAATACACTTCAAANACTACGTAGCGTAGCAAACATGCAAAACCAGCCAATACACTTCAAAGGCTTCTAGCACCTACAATTAACTCCAACGCAAATTTCTTCTTCAAACTGGTGGCTACGCTACATAGCATAGCACAGCGTAGCAAGCAGCTACGCTACGCTAACACGCTAAACTCCACAGCGTAGCAAGCGGCTACGCTACATTGGTGCGCTTCACTCCTTGTCTGCATCGTTGGCACACCTGATCCCAGCATCTCCAATTTCGACAACGTGATTGCAGCGCGGCATGCTCGTCAATCAGCTTTGCATGTCCATGCAACGTGGAAACATCATCTTGTCGGTCTAGGACGCGTGGCATTCAAACCGCATTTCTCGCATTCTCCTGGCCCTATAAATACCCCGACGAGCAACACTCAGAGGGTTGGCAAAATTTTGCATGGTTGGCAATTTTGAGCATTGTTAACATTGGCGAGTTGGCAAAAATTAAGCAGTTGGCATTCTCGTTTGGAATTCTATTAGCTCTTTTCTATCACCTTTGTAGCATTTTGCATTGTTGGCTTTTTAAGTCCGCGTTCAAGCGTATAGTTGGCTTGCTTTGAACGTCTTGGTTACTTTTGGGATCTCTATGCTTCCCAGCGTCACGCAACCCATTGTATCCATCTTGATAAAGTAAAGTCGTAGTCTTGAAGCGGTGCATTTCTTAACTCCAGTTTACTTTACTCTCCTGCTTATCATTGCATTTTACATCGTTTTCGTTTCCATAATAATTAATTATTATTTTACGCTATAAACATTGTTTTCAAATTACACGTTTGCAAAAGGTTTAGTGACACCAACTAAGTCCCTGTTTGACCGACCAGACCATTCAGGGCACCCCATTTCCGTTTTATCCGACACGGCCCTCGCGTGGATCCAGGGTTAAGACTGTCCAACCGACAACCTCTCGGTGTTTCCAGCCTCCGACGTTTTCGGTCGCTACAGGGCTACTTCTATTGCTGCTCAGTACTTGAACCTTGATTGCTATCTTATATTACATACTTCAAAGGTATCCTAGATAGCGAATACTTTTTTCTTTTATGTTATCTTGCTAAGTTATATTTGAAAAAGTGACAAGGTAGCATTTTGTTCATGTCATGATGGAAGGTAATGCCGTTTTTCTTTCTTTTCCCTAACAAATGGATATCCCTAGAATATTTTGTGCAATATAAAGTAGAGTGACTATTCTTTTCGTTTGATTACAGACATCAATGGATAAGAACCCTGGTTTAGCTAGGAATCTTCTCATTGAGAGAACGGTTGGTGCTAACATAGAACTTGTGTCAAAGGAGGAATATGCCCACACTGGAAGCGTAGTAAGTTGTTTTCTTGTACAAACATCAAGTTTAATATTTATAAAACAGTATTATTTTTCCTATGTTTCATATGGTTTGGGAACATGGGAATGCATGGATGCATACCCAAATGAGTAAGGGCTGTTCTGTGAGAGCAAGAAGAGATGCATGTAGAATGTGAAATATATAGATCAAATTTCTGACAAACATCTGATGAAATAATAAAAATTTATATGTAATAATGTACAAAATATTGTTAAAATTAATAGAAGTGGAGAAAGAATTAAGAACCACAGAAAGCAAAGAGTGCTGTTTGCATGCTCTCATTTTGCAAGTTGATGAAATAAGGAGAGTAAAATATACTATTTACAAAGAGAATTTAAATGTAATATTTACAAATGGATATGCACATCGGTACTGAAAAATTGTAATATTTTGAAGATATAACTATATTTGTTAACCATATTTTTAAGGTTTGTTTTTTATATGTGGTAATTCTAAGGTTTAATTTTTCATTTTTCATTTTGGAAATATCTTGTATGTGTCTTGGAACTCTCTGGAGCACGTTTCCATTTTTGTTTTGGAAAGGTGAGGAACAAGAAAATTTTTCTATGAGTTTAGATTAAATTAATTAGAACTTGTGTCAAAGTAGGCACTGGATTGCTGATTTTAGTTATACAAAATACTACTTCTGAGCTATTGATTGCTAGCTTTGTATTTGAATACAATGTGGTAAAATAATCACAAGCACAGATATACTGGTAGCTATATCTAACCTTTTCTTATTTTTAAAATTCTACTAGTTTTAAAAGATTAAGCATGATTTCTTAAAAAGATGGAACTTTAGAATAAATGAGAGAATGCACCATCAGAACATATTGGTTTATCAGTTTTAACTTACAATGAATGAGTTTAGTCTCATTTGAGACCCTGTTTCTTATTGTTATTGATATCAGTTATCAATGCAAGGCTAAATCTTGTAGTTTTATTGCTTAATTAAAAAATGTGACCTTTTTGTAAGGGACAAGCTATTAGTAGTTAATGGGTTCTTTCTAGATGGTTCTATGGGTCTGTTTTTAATTTAGAAGTGATTTTCATTTACAAAGATAGCATTTCAAAATTCTCAGTGACATAAAGTCAACAAAAGAGCCTTCAACATTGTCCAATTAGTAGCTACTTTCATTCTCAGGAAACCAAATCTTTCAAATTTTGGCATTACAACAGATTTCAGTTACAAAGATAGCATTTCCAAATTCTCAGTGACATAAATTCAAACAAAAGAGCCTTCAACATTGTCCAATTAGTAGCTAATTATCAGCTAACTCCCAAATTCTGCATCAAGACAGCATATTCAATGACAGGAGCAACAAAAGCAAGCTTTTTGAAATTCTACACCAACCTAAGACTCAAATGTAAGGTTGAACCAAAAAAGAACTGGCCTGAATGATCAGTCAACCATCCTTCCGCTGAACTTAGAGGAGTCATACACCGACTCAACAGGCATAAATCAAACTAACTGATCCTGATCTGCTGGTCTGTGTAGTGAGGGTTTTGATCCAGAAATTTCTGAATTTCAACCTGGGACCTGAACTTAACACTGCATGGCGAAATATAATATACATCAGCAAACTTCATAGAGTTTTCTCTAAGACTTACAAGCCACTTCCAGCCAGGAGGGGGACTAAGAATATTTGGCCTATCAACAACCCACATCTTGTTGCTCTCCTCAACAGTAATATCAGCAGGGTCTCTGCATGTAATTGTATGACCCTAGTGAGCAGCCATTTGGCACACAAAAGGCCTTGCACTGAATCTGGCTCTGATGTGTTCATATCCTCCTTCCGTTGGTACGACTCACCATTTGAGACAAGTATCACATTGAACAGTAAAAATTGGATTTGAATGACCTTCTTTAGCCTTTCTCTTGCCTTTGGGCTTAGGTTGAACCTTTCTTATAGGTTTTACAGATGTCTTCCTCACTGAACATTCTTGTTTCTTTTTGGGAAAATATGTGATCATAGATAAATTAGTCCTGGCTTCTTCTACGGGGTCCCCTGCATCCTCAAGGTGGGCTCTCCATTGCCTCCTACGACTTCTACCATTATTGGTTTAAATAAGCTACATTCCATTCCCATATTGTCGTTTATAGGATATATATTATGAACAGTCATTGTAGGTTTTAGCAAACACATGAAATCAAATGAAAGTAACAAGGCCGAATGAAATCTGCACGTCATACGAAAATAGTTGTTGCAAACTACAAAAGAGGGGGTAATTGAGTGTTTTGCATGATGAAAAATACACATGCAAAGACAAGGCCTGATTATTCTACACACCTATTAAAAAGTAAAACTGACGAAAGTAGTAGATGAGAACAGAATTTGTATCAAGATCCCAAATCATAATGACAAACACTTATTCATGAGGGGAAAACGATAAAAAATTAAAAATCAACTGGAAACTTGGATTTCCCTACTGAATTGCAAAAATAAAACCAATTTGATCACCTCCATAAATGTCGCTTCTTATACAGCTAAGCGGATTAGAATCTATACAAATGTAAAAGACCTAATGCAAGGAAAAAGAAAACAAAAACTAAAGGGAAAAACAAAGTATTTCCTCTGCATCATTTTGATCTTACCGAATATCCGGCCAAATGTATTTCTTCTTCCGTTGCATACATGCACAACAACAATTTAGAAGAAATATCCATATCCTAAGTCTATCTTTCATGTAGGCACATGGTGAAAATTTTAGAAATCCTAGCTAAATCGAAATTTACACCACAGCACAGGAAACACCATCTTATCAAAACATGCATCTATTTCAGCAAACCTAAAGCCATTATGGAAAAATTTCACATCACATCACAGCCAATAACCTTTCGGCCATGATGGCTGGATACAACACATGCATATACAAACATGAACTTAGAATCAAAATCCTTCACAACAAATGAAAATCTTCAACAAATATTGCACCAAGTCTTACCCTGATCCATGCAAAGCCAAACCACAAGGGAAGAAATGAAAATTTATTTGAAGAACATTTTTAAAAAATGGAGTCTACAAATTGACTTACCTCTGATTGTGATGAAACAGGATCACCGCAGTTTTGCTAGAGGCCACTTTCATCAAATGGAATACTTGAAAAACCACCATCAAAGCTTATTGTTGGTTCCTAACAAGCAGACTTGGCTTATTGTTGGTGATTTCAACCAGTGCTTGCATCCTTGGGAGAAGACGGGGACAAACTGCTCTGTTCCCCTAGGGGCCCAAGAGTCCCAGCAGTTCCTAGTGCTCCACTCTCTTGTTGACATGGAAATTGTGAATTGTAGGTTTATGTGGAGCAATAGGAGACAAGGACAGGACCAAGTTCTCTCTAGGATCAACCCAGTTTGGATTAGCACTGAGTTGTTACTGCGGTTTGATGTGCATGTCTTTGGCAAGGAACAACAAGCATTTGATCATCGTTCTATTATTTGCTCTTTGGGCACACCCCATTGGGGGCCTCTTGCTCCCTTTTGTTTCAAGGTCTCATGGTTGCTTAAACCTTGGTTGTGCCCCTTAATCTAAGAGATTTTGGGGGATTATTGGGAGAACAAGGGGGACCCCCAAAATTTTTTAAGTGATGGTTTGTTGAGGCTGAAGTAGGATATCAACTCGCAAACCATGGCTGATGAATTTTCATCTCAGACTTGCTGGGGTGGTCTCAGAGCCTAGCTAAAGGAAATTCAATCAAGGCAGGAGTTGGATGTAGATTTGCATGATGAGGAGGCAAATTTCCTAAAGAGATTGCAAGCTTTGGATCTAGAAGAGGAGACATACTGGTGGCAACGATCATGGATTCATTGGCTTCAAAAAGGTGATCGGCAAACGTGTTTCTTCTTTGTGGTGGCCAAGTCGAGGGGGTAGAGTAAGAGGGCACTTCATGTAACACCCCACCCTAGCTAGGGCAAGGTGATGCCTAGGATCACAGAATCATAGAATGGAAGCACAATAACTAAAAACCAATAATGTAAGGAAGGTCAAACAGTACAGAATTTCCTACCACACCAAAAACTAAACATACAGTTCACTTTATAAAAATGCATGTCTCTACATAAAGCAACTATGCACTGCTCTGCTAAAAATACAAAAACACATAAACCTCATCATCATCTATATAAAAGTACAAGATACATAAAGCATAAAGACATACTGGATAGGTGCTATTGTACCCCAATCCAACACCCATGCCAAGAACATCACCTATCTAACACATCACACAGGGCTAGTGTACATAATCACGTTAGCAAAGCATGTAAAGACATCATAATCGTAACATAAAAACGAAGCCTCATAACATATAAAATACAGTAACTCGAATCTCCTAAATTTGCTCTGTAGTCTGCCTCACCAAATCTATGCTCACCTGTTGACGATCTTCTATGGTATCCCAACATAAAGTAGTTCTACATGGCCTACCATATAAAATCTCATATGGTGTTGCTTGAAAACTCTCTTGATAACTGTTGTTATATGCAAATTCAGCTAATGGTAGCATCCAATCCCAACCTTCTCTATACTGCAAAGCACAAGCTCTCAACATGTCTTCTAGAATCTGATTCACCCGCTTAGTTTGACCATCAGTTTGTGGATGATAGGCCAAACTTATATTCAACTTTGCACCCATCTCCTTCTGAAATGCCTGCCAAAAATGTGACATGAATCGAGCATCTCTATCACTAATAATCCATCGTGGCACACCATGCAACCGCACTATCTCTACAAGAAAGAGATGTGCAATTTCTACTGCACTTACTGATGATCATGTGGCAAGGAAATGGGCAGACTTTGTCAACAAATCAACAACTACTAATATAGCATCACGGCCATTGCATGCTCGCAGGAGACCAATAATGAAATCCATACCAATGGCATCCCACTTCCACTAAGGAATATCGTGGGAATGCAAATATCCCCCTGGTCTCTAATGCTCTATCTTCACTTGCTAGCAAATTAAACATTGAGATACATACTCTCCTACATTCCTCTTCATACCAAGCCACTAATACATCCGTCATAAATTGTGGTACATTTTCTGATTACCTAGATACATTTGGTATCTACTCATGTGGGCCTCATCCATCAATTGAATTCGTGGAGCTTCTGGAACACATACTCGACCATCCCTCCGTACTACTCCATGACTATCCATAGAGAGCGATCCATCAGAGGTAATCTATTGCCTCAATGCCTGACACCAAGGATCATGGCATTGTTGCTCTTGTATCTGCTCTTGCAAATCTGATTGGATTGTCAAGTTATTAAGCTTACTCACCACCCTACTCAATGCATCAAATATTTTATTTGTCTTGCCAGGTCTATATTAATCAAACTTTGAACGTGCATAATTTTGCTTCCAAGAGTCTGATTTAGGTAAAATTAGTGTCGTTGGGATCATTTTGGGAAGTACTTTTTCATCGTGGAATTAGTTTTCTCTTAGGGCATATATCATTTTGAAGGTTATTATAGTGGTCATTTGTCTAGAAGTACATGCCGTTTGAGAAATATGGTATTGTTTTGTCATATCAAGGTATTCATGTTGTTTTGGCAAATCATGGTATTGTTTTCATGGAATGACTGTAACTGTTAGGGGTGGATATGTGTGGTTATGTTTGTTTGGGTGTGTTGTGCTTATGACATGTGTTGGCTTAAGCTAGTCAAACTGTGTACATGTTTTTGCAATAACGTTTGTGACAGTCGTTAGCGGGTGGTGCTAGCATGAGGGTGTGGACCAGTTGGTGATGAGGCACCCTGGAGGTAGTATGGATTGACCCACACTGTGATGCATCAATGAGGCTCCTATCTCAAGCCTCATCCTGAGAGTGGGAGAGCGTAGGTGTGTTCATCCCTACGGCTAGTTCGTGGCATAGGTGTGGCCATCTCTATCGCCAATCCTAGTGGTTGCGGGTCACATGTTGACAAACCCTAGCACCAGTTGGATAAGTCAAAGACTAATAAAAGACCAGCAAGCAATGGCTATTATGAGTACTTATAGCAACATTTCACATGCTACATTGAGTGCCAATATGCTAGCAACCACATGGCCTATGTATATGATAGTATCGGGTTGTGAGTCATATCATTGATACCATGTGTTTTGATTGGATTATGATTGTGTGGATCATGGACTGTTTACAGTGTGTTATGGGTATGATGACATGGCTAGGATAGATGATGTTGAACCGTGGCTTTATCTATGATTGTATGATAGTATGTTAGCATTATGGGTGAGATGATGTGTGTGTTGTTTTGAGCATGTGTAAGACTACCATTTGTTGCAGGTTGCCTTGTACCCCACTCCTCTCCACTAGTGCAACCCTTGTCAACCATCTAATAGGGGAAGTGTAAAGGCTTCCCACTCAATTGTGTACTAACTTTATTTAATTACAGGTGAAAGGTGCAGGAGCCTAGATGAGCAAGGAGAGGGAGAGTAGAGGAGAGGAAAATTTTCAGTGCTTGGTTAATGTATATTTTTATGTACAGTAGTGTGGACTAGATATTGTTGTATGAAACTCTCTGTACTCTTATATATACGATGATGAGGTTGTATGTGCTTTATGTAGAGACATGCATTTTTATAAAGTGAATTGTATGTTTAGTTTTTGGTGTGGTAGGAAATTCTGTACCATTTGACCTTCCTTACATTATTGGTTTTTAGTTATCATGCTTCTATTCCATGATTTTGTGATCCTAGGCATCACCCTGCCCTAGCTAGGGCAAGGTGTTACATTATGGTATCAGAGCTAGTTTACTTCAATGTTGTATGATGGTTGGGGTACTCATCCATTTGTGATTTCAGGTTACCGAGATGTATAGTAGACATGGTAATGATGTTGGTGGGGCCCATAGACCAGAAGGGCCGAATGATGGACAAGAGCAACCTCCTCAAACATCTAGTAGTGGTCCTACAAATAGGCAACCAGAGCTTATACAACAATTGTTATAGATCTTGTAGCAACATGTTGCAGCTAGTGATGCTCCCATTCCCACGATCAAGAAAGTGGAAAGTGGTAGTGGTAGTGGAGGCTCAGGAGGATCAAACAAGCAACCTATCAATAGGGAACTAGTAGAGCAATTTCGAAAATTGGAACCTCCTAAATCTAATGGCATTGAGAATCCCACTATAGCTACAAAATGGTTAGAAGAATTGCAAAAGGTTTTTGATTTGATGGGTTGTTCATCAGTTCAATAGACTCACTTGGCAATTTATCAATTGCTTGGCAATTTATCAATTGGTTGGTATTGGACGATTAAAGAGCAAGCCAAGGGATGGACTAGTCAAGAGGTGGCATAGGATGATTTTCTAGCATCTTTCAGAGGTCGTTATGTGTCTACCCAATATGCACAAGTCAAGGAGGACGAGTTCTACTGTTTGTATCAAGGTAGTTGGTCTATGGCAGAGTATGATGCTCATTTCTCTAAGCTGAGTAGTTATGTACCACAATTGCAAATAGATGCTCGGGCACAGACGCACAGGTTTGTTCAAAGTTTGAGACCATCTTTGAAGGATCACCTATTACCTCTCAAATTGATTTCCTATGATGAAGCTAGAGTAGTATCCATGGATTTAGAGAGGAGTCAGCAAGAAGATACAACGCATAGAGAGAGGCGACAAGGGCAAAAGAGAGGACCGACATCTAGAGAAAGGCTTGGCCCCTCTAAGCAAGCTTGTGGCCATGGAGGAGAGCGCCCAACACCTGCTCGTGGTCCTACTATTAGAGCTGGTCGTGGAGCTATTGTTTGTTATAGATTTGGGCAGCCCAGTCATTTGTACACGAATTGCTAGCCGTTTGAGAAATATGGTATTGTTTTGTCAGATCAAGGTATTTATGTTGTTTTGGCGAATCGTGGTATTGTTTTCATGAAATGATTGTAACTATTATGAGTGGATATGTGTGGTTATGTTTGTTTAGGTGTGTTATGCTTATGACACGTGTTGGCTTAAGCTAGCCAAACTATGTACATGTTTTCGCAACAACACTTGTGATAGTCATTGGCAAGTGGTGCTAGCATGATGGTGTGGACCGGTTGGTGATGAGGCACCCTAAAGGTAGTATGGATTGACCCCCACTGTGATGCATCGCTAAGGCTCCTATCTCAGGCCTCATCTTGGCAATATATGGTATGATGTGGACTTGTAGAATATGAGTTGTGATGTTGATGAGATTGGTATGATTGGAATATTTTCGGGGCCTATTGGGGCACGAGCATTTTTTGGAGTTCCAATCCTTCCTGGTGGTAATTAAATATTATTTAAATATTATGTTAGTAATCAAACTTTGAACACGCATAACTTTGGAGTCCCGGTGTGTTTGTTATGCATGATTAAAGTTTACAGCATTAGTTGTGGAGGAAAAAATAAAAATAACTTATGAAAATCGTTCATTAAAAAATAATAAATAATTCAAATGGAAAAAAAAAAAAAAAGTGAACTCACGTCACATGAGAAAAGCACATTGTTGGTTTCTCTACAATTAGCTTAGGTTGATAGTATCTTCTACTGGGGGTCATGAAACTCTACACAGTCACATGCCAAAACGACACCTAAACATCACACAACATAGTGCTATAGTACAAATGCCTACATACTAAAATCACACATAAAGCATAAAGACATATCAAATAGGTGCTCTTGTACCCCAACCAACACCCCGACCAACAATATCACCTATCTAACACATCACACAAGGCTAGTGTATATAATCATGTTAGTTAAGCATGTAAAGACATCATAATCGTAACATAAAGACAAAGCCTCATAACATATAAAATACATTTCTATTACATTAACTCATCCTCAACAACCCACCGGGACTCCACATGTAATGTATACATCGTAAGCATATGACCATACCTACAGTCTCTGGATGGGATGTAACACTTCGTTTGACTAATGATGGTGCCTCTGCCGATTTCTGTTAGAGTGCCAAAGGTTCTAAATACAAAAGATAATAACCAGCTCTTGGTGCCCTTTACCATATAGGAATTACATGGTGCAATGGGTTCCATGAAGGGAGGTAAAGTTCTCAAACCTGATGGATTGAACATTGAGTTTTTCAAGGAGTTCACTGATCTCCTAGGGCAAAATCTTCTTGAGACCTTTAATTTGATGCTGACCAAAAGGCAGGTTAGATGTGAAATTAACTATTCCAGAATTTTTTGTATCCCCAAGGTGATGAACACCTCCGAACTAGCCCACTTCAAACCCATTTGGGTCTATAATGTCCTCATCAGAATTTTCTCAAAGATGCTGGTTTGTAGGCTGGTCCCTCTGCTGTCAAGAGTTGTGCGTGAGAATCAGGCTAGGTTTGTTAGGGGCCGCTACCTGCAAGATCAAATCATGCCTATGCAAGAAGTTTTTCACACCTTGCATTTTGTGAAGTTTACTGAACTTTGCCTAAAGCTTGACATTACTAAGTAATGGGACGCGATATCGCGTCCGCCACAATATCACATCCCCCGTGATATCGCGTACGCGATATCGCGGTCCGCCGCCAAATCTATAAATAAGAGGTGGCTCTCCCTTGTTTCTCATCCTAGGCTTAGACCGTAGCGAAACTCTGGCAGTTTGATCCCTCTAGAGATAGAATATTTTCCATGTGCCCACAGTAGGAGCTCCAAAGTGAACGGATCTTTATTCAAGCAAATATTGTACCTGAACACATGTTTGTGTACGGCAATAAAGACAAACTTCTTGGATAAACCTTGCAATGCATGGAATAGGCTAAATAGGACTTTATTTATTGTTTACCATTTAATCGCTTTATTAGTTATTAAATCTCTCTCCACCCTTCTCTCCTAGTTAAGTGCCTCAGTACAACCGCTTCGAGCACGTGCATTACGCTTGGTGATCCTAGCAACGACTAGCGTTTGGTAACCAAGGTTGCATTGGTTCAGGGTGTGAACAGTAAGTGGGAATGGATGCTGACGCTAGGTTAATTCAGACTTAGTTAGTTAGTTAAAGTTNTCTAACTTGCGTAAGCAGATCCAAGGATGGAAGCAAGGTACTCATGAACCCTTGGATGCTGCCATGGGCCGCTACTACGCATTGTTACATCGTTGCCTGGGCCATGGTTACGCACAACGGGATCAACTTCGCCATCTCATAGATTGGCTAAGGTATGAAACTAGGAGAACCCTTGGGACATATGCCCAAGGGAGACTATCAGAACTTAGATCCCATGAAATTCATCGCTTGTTGGAACAAGTAGCCAAAGAAGAAGAGGAGCTACAAAAAAGAGAAAGCGTGGAAGAATATAACCGTGATCCTTTCCTCCAAAAGAGGGAAGTGAGATTCTGCGATGAAGAGGATGAGTCACCATTCGAAGAGTTGGTGAATAGAAAAACCTTGCCGCTTCAGAAGTTAACAATGGAGGTAGCGGCTAAGGCAGATCAGATACAGGACTCCTTGGATAGTAGATTTGAACTTGTCCTGAAAATCGTAGAGGAGTCTAAGGAGGAACGAAGTAGTGACGAGAACAAAACAAAGCGGAGAGATTCAAGCCCTGCACATAACAAGGGTAAGGGGAAAATAACTATCTCCGATGAGGTTGTGAACTCGAACACAGACAATGACGGTGGATGTGAGATCTGCCAATATGACCATCCTAAGGGATGTTGTCCAATCATCTCACATCTACAAGAGTCTGTGGTGTANACATAACAGTGAGGATAGAGGTAGACAAAATGAGAGACCTCGACGAGAGAGTCGAGAGAGAGGACGATGGCAGTCTAGAGAGTCTAGGCATGAACGAAGAGAAAGTAGGGAACAACGTAGACATCATAGACGTCATGAAAGAGATGATCATGACAAACCCCTACTTGCAACCCGGAGTATGCTAGATATAACAGAGGCTATGAGAATACCAACAAGGCATCAAAAAGATAGTCGGATCAAGCGCTTAGACATGAATAATATCCCACGGTTTGAGGGGGGATACAATGCTGATCCGCAAAATCATTTATAGGCATTTCATGATGCCTACGCCTTGCAAAACATAAAAAACGAGTGGCAGAAACTGAAGTTGTTTCCCAGGACACTCATAAAGGAAGCAAAGAGTTGGTACTAGTCCTTAGAACCAGAAACCATTAAGAGGTGGAGTACGATGTTAGAACTCTTCAACGATAACTATCAAACGTACTCCAGAGTGTCTAACTTGCGTAAGCAGATCCAAGGATGGAAGCAAGGTACTCATGAACCCTTGGATGCTGCCATGGGCCGCTACTACGCATTGTTACATCGTTGCCTGGGCCATGGTTACGCACAACGGGATCAACTTCGCCATCTCATAGATTGGCTAAGGTATGAAACTAGGAGAACCCTTGGGACATATGCCCAAGGGAGACTATCAGAACTTAGATCCCATGAAATTCATCGCTTGTTGGAACAAGTAGCCAAAGAAGAAGAGGAGCTACAAAAAAGAGAAAGCGTGGAAGAATATAACCGTGATCCTTTCCTCCAAAAGAGGGAAGTGAGATTCTGCGATGAAGAGGATGAGTCACCATTCGAAGAGTTGGTGAATAGAAAAACCTTGCCGCTTCAGAAGTTAACAATGGAGGTAGCGGCTAAGGCAGATCAGATACAGGACTCCTTGGATAGTAGATTTGAACTTGTCCTGAAAATCGTAGAGGAGTCTAAGGAGGAACGAAGTAGTGACGAGAACAAAACAAAGCGGAGAGATTCAAGCCCTGCACATAACAAGGGTAAGGGGAAAATAACTATCTCCGATGAGGTTGTGAACTCGAACACAGACAATGACGGTGGATGTGAGATCTGCCAATATGACCATCCTAAGGGATGTTGTCCAATCATCTCACATCTA
>MNCI01006207.1:296994-317862 GCA_015680685.1 Gnetum montanum
TAACGCATACGGTTATGTTAACACATACCGTAACTGACTAGATCAAGGTAGGCCACCTTCCCAGGAAACTATCTGACCCTGGAAGTCCCTTAATCTACCCCCAAATTGCCGGGAACGAACCACATAAGGCTCTTCTTGACTCAGGTTCCGGAGTCAACTTAATCTCACGAGAAATGTATCAAGCCTGGAACCTGCCCCAACTCAAGAAGAGCAATATTCAACTAGAGCTGGCTGACCAGTCGATCACCATTCCCTTGGGATTGGTGGAGGACATTGTTACCACTGTGTGTGGTTGGTCATACCCAGCAGATTTCCTGGTGATAGAAGTTAACAACAACGAAGAGGACTTCCCAATTATAATGGGAAGGGCATGGCTAAGCACAATAGACGCATGCCTAGGGATCCGCGATCTTTCCTTAGAAATATCTAAGATAAACATTTATGGAAAGATCGATAAGAAGAAAGTTCCATGCATCACATACAGTGACTCAGAGGGTGATGACATGCAGGAATCATGGGTGATGCGAAATTTAACATCTCTTGCATGTAACCGATGTGCACCAGAGGATAACATTCAAAGGTGCCTGTATGTAGCAAACACTCAACAAGAGAATACCCAGTGGTTGACAGCTGATTGAAAGAGCAACCGATCAACATGCATGGAACGAACTGGGGGAACAACTCATGCCCACAACGAAGGCATAGATACATTGGAGTATGAGCGTCGCCAACTTCCACCCCTTAATCTAAGAACATCAATGGGGAGAAGTTGGGCACTTTTAAGAAATTCAAATAGACGTTCATTATTTCGGATCTCTCCCTTTCCATTCAGTCATGGGGAAGATGGCCACCTATGCTAATCATTTGGGACCCTAAGTTCTTTTTAACTTTTTGTTTTACACATTTTTGTTTTACACATTTTTTGTCTTACACGTTTTTGTTTTACACGTTTTTGTCTTACACATTTTTGTTTTACACATTTTTGTTTTACAAATTTCTTTAACTTTTCTTATTTTTTGTTTTACAACATCGTTATACTTTTTCATTTTTTGTGTGTGTTTACGTGTGTTATCTATCTTGTAAGTTTGTCACCCAATAAGTGTTCTTCATGATGGTATGAACTGTTTTCCCACTTGGTTGCTAATGTTTGGTTTTTACCCCTAAGTTACAATGTTGATACTAAGGTATGTTCTTTTGATATGACAGGCAATGAGTCCACTTCTTCCATTCATCCACAAAGTTCTATGGTCTCTCTCGGCTTGGAAATGTACAGTCCCTTTCTATATAAAAACTATAACGAATCAATGACTGGGCATTTCTCAAACTTAGGAAGGACTCAAGGTTTGAAAAAGGTGTGACTTCAAGGGAACTTGATGCATTTGTGTTGGCTGTTCTCTTGGGTGCTTGGATGTTTTCTTCTTGAGTTTTCTTATCGTTTCAACGTTACTCAATCATCGGGAAGCTGAGCAAATAAAAATAACGAAGTCTTTACATGGTGTGGTTCTCACGTATAAACACAAAACAAAACAAAACAAAAAGAGAAAGTGAGAATTCAAAGCACACCCCTTAGACGAAATAATCATTTGGGCTACAAGCACTGGTTATGGAACCAAAACAAATGTTGTTCCCTCTAACTAAGGCCCTTCTCGCTTCCCATTCTCTCCTCCTTGTTTCGTCGGAATGGTGGTGGCTCTTGGGTGAAAGCATTCTTGTTACTTCAAGAGGATGGATTGACCAAATACATTAATGCGAAGTCACTAGAAGTGGTTTGTTTGAGGCCAGACTTAGAATGGGATCTACTAAGTCACATTAATCATGAAATCCACAAGGGATTGTACACCACCTTGTTCTTGAGACTCCATTCCATTCTCTTCTCACCATCCTTCTCTCCATTGTTCACCTCATTGCCGGTTGTATCATTAGTGTATATTTTGGTGGATACATTGTTTTCTTTTTGGCAAATTCTTGCGGTTAAGACTTTAACTCTTGTTCCAAATGACATTCCCAGAGCCTACGGACTCTTTGAATGTGGGTTTGTCAGGGCATTAAGGGCATGAGCCTGCTTTGGGGAGGACCCACTGACATTCTTCTTTGGTACCCCAGTTAAATTCTTTCCCTTAACATTTTTGCAATTAATTTTATTTTGTTCATTTTCATCTGGACATCCATTTCATCGATGTCATAGTTGTCTCTTTTTCTCCATCTTTCTTATTCCTTTTCCTTCTCCATTCTATCGCTACCGGAGGTTCACTCTTAGTCATGGGGGTTTGGACCCAAATTTTTCGATTTTCTCCTAACCCCTACACCTTCGGTAGTCACCATGAATATATCTCCAGACCCGTATCAGCCATACCACAACTCAGCCAATGGACTTACACCAAAGCAAGGTATCAATTGCATTATGATTCATTTACCCTTGCTAATATAAAGACTGTGTTGTGTGTGCAAATGGCAATCATACACCAACGGATTGGATCTGGAGGGAACACTTGGAATGGAGCGGTGCCAAAGCAACTATGCAATGAGCAAGATCAATGGCGCACTTATGGATGGACAACAAAAGGTGCAATCTTGGCGTTGGCAGCAGCAAAAATTTTTTTTCTCTCTCTTTCTCAGCTGCCAAATAAGGCCTAATGTCAAATGTATAAGGTGTTCACTCTTGTTGTCGTGAACACTAGTTTTGTCTTGTCTTGTAATGAAGATCTGTTCACATGTCATCCCATTAGTTCCATTTTGAGTCAATAATCCCATACTGTCCCAATATTTTTTAAGGAACTTGAGGACGAGTTTTTATTCAGTCATGGGGGTATGATGGGACGCGATATCACATGGGCCGCGATATCACGTTGTCCCCCGCGATATTGCAGTCCACCGCCAAATCTATAAATAAAAGGCGACTCTCCCTTGTTTCTCATCCTAGGCTTAGACCGTAGCGAAACTCTGGTAGTTTGATCCCTCCAGAGATAGAATATTTTCCATGTGCCCGCAATAGGAGCTCCAAAGTGAACGGATCTTTATTCGACCAAATATTGTACCTGAACACATGTTTGTGTACGGCAATAAAGACAAACTTCTTGGATAAACCTTGCAATGCATGGAATAGGCTAAATAGGACTTTATTTATTATTATTTACTATTTACCATTTAANAAGTTAATTCAGACTTAGTTAGTTAGTTAAAGTTAGCAATTAGTCTCTTCACCCTTCACCTCTCAGCATAGGAGATAAAACAGAAAATACATAAAAATCACATACCTCAGACTTACTTAACCATACAATTGTGACAACTACAAGTAAGTCTGGGAAGACAACAAATGATTAACCTTAAGTGTTCCATAAAGCGTGTAGGCACTTAGTCTGCGGAGTTCAACCAGATCGCGCGTGCTACACTCGTATTCGTATGGTTGAGTGTAGGGGTACCTCGCCACTCATCACTAAGGCCTATGATATTGTTAGTTGGGAGGCTCTCTCTACTATCATGCAACAGAAAGGGTTTGATCTTGCTTTCATTAGTCTTTGTATTCACATTCAAGAGTTTGCCACTTTCTCATTCGACATTGGGGGGCAATTATGGGGGTTCTCATCAATTAGACGGGGGTTGAGACAAGGCGATCCACTATCATTGCTACTCTTCATAATTGCAATGGATCTCCTTAGATTTTATTGCAAGGAGGCAGGGTGGAAGGTTTGAAAATTGTGGAGGTGGAATGTCTCTCAGAACACGATGTTGATGATACCATGTTGCTGACCAGAGCTAGGGTCTCCCAGGCACACAAAATAAATCAAGTGCTGGAGCACTTGGCGTTTGAAATTGGACTGAAAATTAATCAAGGGAAGTCCTCAGCACACTACGTCAATGTTGATCCCAAGGCGCGGGGTTAGATCTCACAAATGCTCAATATTCTACTTGGATCCATTAAAGACACCTATATGGGGATCCCTTTATTTCAATGGGGAAGGAAGTCTACTTGGAACATGCTGATTCAAAAGCTAGAAACAAGAGTGGGACACTAGGTGAATCGCTTTCTTACGAGGAAGGGAAGAGTTCCTCTTGCATCTGGGGTGCTCTTGGCTATCGAATGATTCATGGCCTTGGTTGTTGCACCTTTGCAAGCAGTGGTTCAGAAAATTAATCAAGTGATTCAAAATTTTGTATGGTTGGGGGGTAGATGGGATAGTAAAATGCACTTAATTCGATGGGACATCATTGCATGGCCCCACAAGGCAAGGGGTCTCAACATTTTCAAATTTGAAGATGAGTTGTTAATGGGGCACCAACAACTAATAACTAGCTAATCGGATGGCTTATACACCATGAGGTGGGGGCTGCACAGTGGATTCAAATCATGACGCAAAAGTACAGACATTGGCAGGTGGGGCCACATGACTCAAATTTTTGGAGGACACTTTGCAGCCATGCACAATTTGCTATGATGTGGGATTTGATGGGGGAGCCTCCCAAACGGCTTGTTAGAACCATCTACCCACTAGTGGAGAGTTGGAAACAAATCTAGAAAGGGCACCTGCCAGAGAAAATTAAAGTCTTCATCTAGCTCATTGAACATAATGCTCTGCCGATACACACATTATTAAAATGACAAGGATTAAATAGTAATGATGTGTGCCCTTTCTGTAATGAGGGCCCTGAGACACTAATGAACTTTGTGTTACAATGCCCATACATAAAGGACATGTGGTAGGCAGTGGGCTTGCATGGGCTGACGTAGCTGATTGGAGACTTGAAGGTGGCGCTTTTTTTATGAGAAGCTTGGAAGATTCATAATTGTGCCATTTTCAAATGATAGACCATCTCAATTCTAGAGCAGATTATCCACAGAGCCAAGCATGCATGGCAAGAACTCATTTTGGTCATGGGTGTTACGCCAACTTTTGAGCCATTGTGCATGGTTTATCTAGCAAATGCACTGATGTGGCAGTTAGTTGAGCATTGTGCGTGGGTTGCACTTCTACCATAGCTGGTGGATGATCTGGCACTAGTTGACGATCCCTTCTTTATGAATTGGCAAGGCAAAGTTACAGAATTCAAAGGAACCAAAACCATGCTAACCAAAGCCACGTTGGCACTTTACCTAGGGACCCCATCCATGGGAGAAATTATCCTACCCACCGCATGTGGGCTTCATGATGCTAAGATGTTTTTCACGAGGGAAGTGCCACGAACCAAGAGCAGGTAGGTCCCAAAGTCTACCCTGTCACTGATTTGGAGGCATGCGGCTGAGCTAGTCAAGAGGTTCTTTGTCCAGTCTAGCAACGCTTCCAAGTTGCAAGGTATCCATTTTGCATTTTTAAAATGCATGCATCTGGAACAACATGTCAACCTACCTAGGTTTTTTATGGGTGTGTTGCATTAGCAACAAAGAGGCCATCACTCGGGCCTAATCCTTGCTATCTGGCATGCAGCCTCATTAGAGGAGCCATAGGGACAAACTACAGGAATTTGGGAGCACATGCTTGCTACATCATACCTGACGGTGTATTCGAGGTGGAAGAGTTTGTGGCAGGGATCAAGCCCAAAGCCAATTATCATGGTTCCTAGCGTTGTGGATCCTAAGGGCTCGGGGTCAATTACAATTGCAAAAACCACTGTTGATCTCAGTAGGGTCGTGGAGGAGGTGGCGACTAAAGCTAGGGAGGAGGAGAGGAGGGATTGGGAGGCTAGATGGGATGAGGCTCTCCAGCTTGCTCAAGAGCAGATCAAGGCCAGGTTCCAGGAAAGAGAGAAGGAGCTGGTAAGGCAACAAGCATTGCATGTGGAGAGCTCCAGAGCTGCATTGGTGGATGAGCTTCAGGTCCAAATCGGAGAAGAAATGGAACGGGAATGGCTGGAGGCGATTGCTCGGGAGCGAGAACGTGAAGAAGCAGCGGGGATGAGTTTGCAAATTGACAAGGCACATGCACAAAGCGCATGGCACTAGCTATGGGAGGGTCAGTGCCCTTATGTGACTATCGATATCAACTGCAAGATGACCTAGTTTGCGCTTAGACAACATATACGTCGTACCTTGCTCAAATCTCACCTCAATGGGAAAGGGTCAACAACTAAGCGAGCAAGGAACGAGGCAATGCTTAAGGTGTTTTAGGAAGCCACAGCTTTTGTTAACTCAGAACAACATTGGGATATGCTCAACGCTATCCACCACCAAGAACTACCAAATTGTGCTTGCCACACACTCCCTAAACATCTGTAAGGGGTGATGCTTTGGACCCCCAGGGGGCGGTGGGTGGGTGGGGGTGGCGTGGGATGTGGAGGTGAGTGGTAGTGGGGTGTTTTGTCTTTGATGTTGGCTTTTGCTAGCTTGAGCTGGCATTTAGGGAAGGGGTGGTCCTTGACACCCCAATTTTGACTTGGTTGGGTTGGGTTTGGGAGGCATGGCCTCTGCGAATGTGGCGATTGCACCCAAGTTTCAGCCTAGATAGTTTATTGTGTTTTTGCATGGTTGGGCTCCTATTTTGGGATTTTTGGCTGGCGCGGAGATCTCCCCTCTCTTTTGTTTTGTTGTAAATTTCCATGTACACTTGTTTACTTTTCAGTAATATATCCCAAACATTATCTCGAAAAAAAATACAAAAGAAGGATGATTTTATTTTTAATTGTGATTGCAGTATTAAAATTTTCATTAATTTAGAAAAAGCCCCAATTTGAAAGTCGCCAAAATTAAAGAATGTCCATGCACTAATTTGTTAATTAAAACTTGTTTAAAATTGTACAATGTTCCTAGGTGATCAGATCGGCAGCCCTACAGCCAGCTTGGTCCTTGATCTGAATAATAGAAAAGCTTTGCACTGTTTAAGGATGTTGGGCAGCAAATGCCTGAACCTTGTTAAATTCTTGTATACGTGTTCTTTGTGTTCCCTGTTTTTATTCAGTTCATTTTCTGTTCATGTAGCTATGTTTTCTGATAACACTCTGACATCCTAAAAGTCATTCTTCTTGCAGCTGAATCAGGCTGGCACCCAAGAAACCTCGCTCAAGGGATCTCATTTTGCCAAGGCTTGTCCTGGACAGCCTCTTTATGTAACAGATCCTAAATTATAAAATCTTTCCTAATAATGTGAACTACATGTAAGGTATTCATCTATGTATTTTTGTGAGATGATTTAATCATATATTCTGGCTCTAAATTGTTAGCCAGTAAGAATGTTCAACCATTGTCAGTTTGAGCTCAATATAAAAAACTATTACTGTAAAGCGTCATCACCCGAAGGCTCGATGTTTATCCCACTAAGCAGGTCATGGGAGGGCTGGTAGATGAACAAAAGTCAGTGAGATAAAGCTATGCAAACGATTAGAAAGACTGTCTTTAAAATTTAAGCACAAAAAGAATTGAGAAAAGGACTAAGGGAACACTGCACCCAATAAGAAGGTGGCCATTCCTAACCTCAAGGATCTAGAAGAAAAAAGAATGGAACAGCTTTCCCAAGCCATTCAGGATGAAGCTATTAGAAAATCTTCTTCAGGTGGTGGTTCATGGTTGGAGTAGATATCTCACTACTGCTACTATTGTTGCTACCAATGCTTGTTGATTGTTGCATATGCTACTCTTTCAAATTCTCCTAATTTCTTATTGATTCTTGCACTAACAGAAACATAAAAGATAATGGGACAACCACAATAAAAAACTGAAGGAGAGACTTAGCAAAGTCTAAAACAGTAGCATATGCAATAATCAGCAATAGCAAAGCATCTACTCCAACCATTCACCAGTACCTAGAGGAAAATTTCTAACAACTTCCTCCAAGTACTCTCTATAAGCCTGAATGTGATAAGGACATCAGCCAGCCCATATGAAATCCTCACTGGATTGTTTGTATGTGCTTTTTGTTTATTGATATGTTTTTTTGCATGTTTGTCTTATCCTAATCCTTCTAAGGATGTTTGGGATTAAGAGGAGCTTGTTTGGATGAGTAATTGGGAGTTTCAGCTTCAGTGGATGTCTTGTTCTTGGCAACTCAGGCCAAAAAAGACATATACTGTGTAGACAAGATGTCTCCTAGTGAGGCAAGACATCTATTGTCATGAGCAACAATTCTAGGAAGACATCTCCTACATCTACAAGACATCTACACCCTTAACAAGACGTCTACTCTAAGAACTCTCTACATTCAAGAAAGACGTCTTCTTACCTCCAAGATGTCTTCTCTAACAACATGATGATTTTGTATAAATTCCAATGGACTCAAAATTATATTTTTGAATATCTGGAAAGATGAAAAGATATGAGGAAAAAGTATAAATAGACCTCTTAGGCCTCCATTTTGTCAAAAGACTCTGGAGAGAGAGTTGTGAGTTGAGAGTTCAAAAGTGAAGAGAATGATGTTTTTGGCCAATTGCCTTGGTCATTCTCCTTGAGTGTGATTACTTTGCTTAAGTGTAATGTGAGGGTTGGATTGGATCATTTGTCTATCCTTGGGAGTGTATGCTCCCTTGGTGCTTGTACTTACTTTTGTTGAGAAAGAATAAAGCTTTTCCTTTTCTTTTCTTGTTCAAATTGACTTGTATTTAAATTGAGAGAGCATGGATTGTGGAATCCAAGGGAGCTCCTCATTAGAATGTCTCATGAAAAGTTATTCTATCCTTTCTTCGATATCCTTGAGGTTAGCAATGACTATCTTATTATTGGGTGGGGTGTCAGCTCACCCCTTTTCCAAATTTTTTCATGCTCAAATTCTAATTAAAACCTTTCTAATCTTTCGCATAGCTTCACCTTGACCTTGATGGCTTCCCATTCAAGCTAGTTTGAGGGAGTTACAAGGGTCTCCTTCTCTTTCTTCTCCCATTCAGTTGTCTCATCCCATTTTCCTTCTATACTACACCACCTTTTCTAATTTTCCATTATCATCATCCTTGTTGTCATTGTTTGCTTGTTGTTGTTGTCTATTGTCGCTTGCTACTACTGCCTACTACCTATGGATTGATTGCTTGGTGGTGCTATCTACTACCAGCTGTTGCTTGCTTACTGTTGCTACCGCTACTGCTTACTACTATTACTACTGCTACTATTGTTGCTACCATCATTGTTGCTACTTGCTGCTATTATTATTGTTTGTGATTTGTTACTATGATTCCCCTAAGTTTCTTGTCAATTTTATTTTGTTTGTGTCATCTATCTTAGTTATTTTCTCCATCTATTCAATGTTTCAACCAAATGCACATTTTTTAATGTTTTTCGAGGTGTCTGATCTGTCATTAACTCGGTCATTTAAACTCTTCCACTGAAAAAACGTCCCTGTCAAGCTGTACCCATAAGCAAGGTGCCCTAGGCAATCCCTTGCAAAACATGTTTTTACACCCATAAAAAAGGTGTGCTAGGCAACCCCTTGCAAAATGTGTTTTTCTTGGTATTTTGTGTAGATATCGGGTTGCCTTCATCACCAGAATTTCAGCATCAATAGTATGTAACTACAGCTCAGATATCTACGGCAACTAACATGACATGGGATGATGGCAAACACAATGTCTTCACTCTCAAGTTTGATCCTGAACAGAAGCTGTTTTGCAAGGCTATATGCTACATGGTGTTGGTATGATGGTATAAGCAAGCTTTATAGTCAACTATGTTAGCTTCAGAATTCAGTAAAGAGATTGCAATTATGAATTTCTTTGAATTTATGTGTGAGTCCCAGATTACTAAAAACCTATACTTAACAGATTAAGAATCTGTGCACATTCCACGGTTCTTATGTTCACAATGTTTTTCAGATCTAACGTGAAAGAGGTTTTAGAAATGCAACTCCATGAAGATGAATTCAATTTTTGAAATCATTGCTTTGTTAGCACAAATTGCATTAATGGGTATAATTCATTCACAGTTAAAAGAATCCTTCACCATAACATACCATCTGGGTAGATTGCAGCTAAACCACCTTGGTAAAACCAATCCAATTCTTTCTTTCTCGGAAGAAATAACCCTCAAATAATCATACCAATAACCTGCACACATAATTTAACCCAATGAGTTTAGAATTTTTAAAATCGATACCACAAGATACCAGCAGGGTATTAATTTTTTTGAAATATAACCAACAGGATAAACATCTATTATAATCTCTGAAAAGTTTAGACTTGCACGTTGAGGGTGTGATTCGGCATATGTAATACTTAAACAACTACCCCGTGAACCACCAAATATCTGCAAGAAGTTTTCATCAAGAAAATAAAACTTGGTATTGGTTCCTGTCAAAACACATGCCTGGAATTGTAAGGATGACTTGTCCAACAAGCTACAAATTTCTTCATTAGTGAACCAAAGCTTGATGACTGGAACATGTTAACAATCAAATGAAAATTTAAAAAATGTGTGCTTAATTCCAAGCTCTATCAAATGAAAAGAATTTCAAACCTGCCGTTCTTCAATCCCCAAATGCATTCTCAATTTTTCTATGTCATCTACAAGATCCCACGTTGTATTCTCCTCTAAGCACCCTTGAGGCGTGCTTTTTCCTGCGCCTCCCTCCAACAAATCCATTTTAGAATTCAACATGAATATTATGCACCAGAACATGAATAAAGAGGAACCAATTTTTTTATTTTTGAAAACATATCCAAGATGAACCTGATCAAAAAGGATAATACGGTAGAAATCAGGATCAAAGAATCTCCTTTGTTTACTGGATATGCCTCCTCCAGGTCCACCATGGATGAACAAAACAGGCTGTAACACCATCAAAGCCAGGCCAGCTATGAATTTTGGGTTAAAAAACTAGTTAAATTTTCCTAAAGCTGTACGCAGCCTCAACTCATGTCCCAGTCGTAAAAGAATCAGAAAATATATTGAAACTTGAAAACAAACAAAATATAAAAATACGGAGAACTGAAAAATTGAAGCAGACAGAAAAAGTTTAGCAGAGTAAAGTTTATAGTGCCGTCTGCCAACCACCGTACTGCAGTATCCAGTCAAACAACCATACACAACCCGGCATGTAGACAGCACCATAAATTCTACCAAAGGTTTCAGAACCCTCTTTCCACAAAACGAAAAGATCTTACCTTCGTGTCTGCTATGTTTATTACAAATGATAAATCAAAATGTTAAAAACTGAATCAGCGGCATGTAACTTACATATCCTTCTGGATTCCCACACTGCTCCCAATACAAGGAGTGAAGCGTAGAAACCTTAAGCATTCCGGGGCTATAAGGTTCAACTGGCGGGTATATTTCCCTACGGACACTGGACACGTCCACGACCTCATGTTGGCCTTTTGGATCGGAATCCTCCATTACAATCTCTGTCATTTTCCTGTAAAATCAGATCTCAGGCAAACTAATTGGCCTTTTTGCCTAAGAGTGTATGAGAAAGCCTTTGCTGTATGCCAGGAATTTCACCAACCCAAGATGAATTTGCAGGCGCGGAAATGGAAAATGCTGAAAGCAAATCTAAAGAGTGTCCCGATCATAGAATTGGACACCTTGTCCAAGGCCAAAATTAACATCCTAGTAGATTCAATGATCATGAAGGTCCTTGTCGCATGGTGCTGGTGCCTATTCTTTGGTGAAGACAATCCTCTTTTTATGCTTTCCATTGCAATCATAACAAAATCACGAATGAGTGTGCAATATGCAATGTTGAATGTATAGCTTTTAGGTATTTGTCTAGTCTGTAGTTACACTTGGCTAGGTTGTGATTATGGTGGATTGATTCTTTTAAAAATTAAAAAATGGGGTGAAATGGATAAGTGGTCCATTACTAAATTTTGAAAAGCCCAAATGCAATGAAATAAGAATTCACAACAACAAAAAAGAGGATTTCATTGAAAAACGTTGAGAAGATGTGCACAATTTGATGTCATTGATGGGGCACATAAAAAGATTTGATTATGATAATGTTTAAGGATAAAGAACTTAACTAACCCAACTAAAAGGTATGCAAGTGGATCCTCCCCAAAGCAAGGCACATGCCCTTTGTTGTCCTTGCATAACTTCAAACCAAGGAGTCTGTGGGCTTCATGGATAATTAATGGGTATGAAAAGTTAAGTACGAAAACCTGAAAGAAACTACCTAAGAATTTCGACACATCAAACCAAGACATCAAACATGAACGTGAATACCAACAATGAGGTGAGGCATGGAAAGCATAGATGAATGAGAGAAAAAAAGTGAAATGGAGTTCCTGATTAAGATCACATGAAGTCCCTTGTGAATTTTGTGGTTAAGTCACCCAATAAAATCCATCCTTAGTCTAGACCAAAACCAACCACATTCAATGACTTGACATTGTCACTCTAAGACTGGTCCATCCCCTTGAGACACAAGAGTGCTCCCATAGAACAATCATCGTTCCTTATTTAAGAAGAAAAGAGAAGTAAGAAGTGAGAAAGGGCCTTAGTTAAAGGAGACCCTTAGGCATGGGTAACATGTCTTTCTAGTTCCATAACTAGTGCTTGTAGTCCATTTATTTTGTCTAATGGGTGCGCTTTGAATTTTCATCATTTTTTTTTCTTTTTTGAAATGGGAACCACACCATGTAAAGACTTATTCAACTTCCTATTATTGGTCGACACCAAACGGTAAGAAATCCATGAAAACACACATGCATCCAAGTAAGCAAAAAGGCACAAAGAGTACCAAGTCCCCATGAAGTTACACGCTGTTCAAACCTTTGAATCCTTTCCAAGTCCGAAAACTACCAAAGTCACAAGTTTGTTAAAGTTTTATTAATGAAAAGAGACCTCACATTTCCAAAATCGGAAACACCATAGAGTTTATGGATGGGTAAATGACGTGGACTTACTTCCTGTTTCATGAAAAAGAAACCATGTCTTAGTTATCAGTACCAAAATTCAAAGCTAGAATCCAAATACCAACAATCAAATAATCAAATAGTGCATGCCCACATCAAGCAAACCGCACTATACCTAATTGGCAATAAGGCACATTATTATTAGAATACAATAAGAAAATCTAACCAAAATAAAGAAAAATATACAAGAAATTGTAAAATATTTAAGAAAAAAAAACGTAATAACGATGTTGTAAAACAAATATTGGAAAAAAATAATAAAATGAAAACAAAAAAATGTAAAATAAAGAAGGCATAAAACAAAAACTTGTAAAAATAACAAAGAGTAAAATAAAAAGATGAAAAACTAAGGAGCCACTTATATGATTAACATGGATGGCCATCTCCCCCATGACTAGGTTGAAAGAAGGAGATCTAAAAGATTGAGTGTGGTTGTCTATTCGATGAGGCGTTTGTTGCACTGGCTTACTTTGGCTCATGGAGAGGTTTGACTTGTTGTGTGTTGACCAGTTGCTTTTTGTTTGGGCTGTCAGGTTTGTAGATTAACATCGCCCTAAAAGGAAAAGTTTCAAAAATAATATAAGGGCCTTTCCACAATGTTTGAAACTTGATTCGTTGTGGTACATGTGTGGGGTTCTAGTAGAGGACCTTATCTCCTAAATGAAATTTGACTTTCCTAATTCTAAGGTCATGGCATTTATTATTGAATGCCTTGTGCAACTCATTAGATGACAGGGCCACTAATCAGTTTTCGTCCAGTAGGTTTAGATTCATTAATATTTCTTTTTGTGCTAGATTGAAGTCATGGTTAAGGTCATAGGTTATTGAAAGTGTACAGAGCTCAAATTGAATAGGAAGAGTTGACAATTTTCCACACACTAGCTCATAAGGAGAGTATCCTATAAGGAGCTTCCATGTGGAGTGGTAGGCTCAGAGGGCATCATTGAGTTTCATACTCTAGTCCCTCCTATATCTACTAACTGTTCTCCGTAAGATCTTAGTGATTTCCCTATTTGTGACCTCAGCTTGACCATTGGCTTGAGGATGATAAGGTGTTGTTAATTTATGTTCAACCCCTAAGCATTGCATGAGCTTCCAAAAGGTAGTGCTTGTAAAGTGGGGGGTTTCATTATCAGAAATTAATGCACATGGCACATCAAACTTGTTTACAACATTTTGTTGTACAAATTGAGAAGCAGTAGAAGATGTACAGTTAATGAAAACTACTACTTCTACCCATTTTGTACAATAGTTAACAATGACTATGATGTACGTCTTTCAATTTGACATGGGCATGATGGGACCTATGAAGTTAATGCCTTAGATGTTAAAGGGTTCCAGTGGTTGGATTCACTATTGAGAACCCTTCATTCAAGCGATCATTCCACCATCGCATTAGTAACATTCACAAGAAAGGATAAATTGATGAGCATCCCTGAAAAATGTTGGCCAATAATATCCTACCATTAAGATCTTAATGGTCATGTGTCTTCCAACATAGTGGCCCCCACAAGAACCCTCATGTGCATCCTAGAGAACGCATAGTTGATTAGCATCAGAGACACACCAACAAACCTAGCCATTAGCGCACACCTTGTAGAGGTGCCCATTGATCTCCATGAAGTGTTTTACTTGGTGGAGAAACTGTTGTTTCTTCCGATGGTCTAACTCTTGTGGCATCTCTTGATTGAAAAGATAGGTGAGAATGCATCGTACCATTTAGGCTTAGTGGATAATTGTTTAGTTATAGCCCCAGCAAAAAGGAGTTCATCAAGAAACTAATCAAATAGTGGGCTTTCCTCCTCTTTATCATCCCATTGTAACCAATAGAGATGATCAATAATCACATTCTCATTCTCCTTTCGATCTACCATCATAAGATCACCAACCACTATATGACACGGGGGCTAATCATTAGCTTATTTGTGAGGAAGCAAATGGCACTATGGTTAGTATGCACGAATACTTTATATCCAAGCACATAGTGCTTTAACTACTCTAGAGCATACACCACCACCATTAATTCTTTCTCCATTATAGTGTAATTCAACTATGCACTCACAATGTTTTAAATTGCACAATGGATGTAATATAGACATTTCTTGTCGTCCAACTACGTAAGTATGGCTCCTAAGACATAATTCGATGCATCTATCATGATCTGAAACGATTTGGACCAGTCAAGTGCTCATAAAATTTGAGTTTCTATAAGTTTCTTCTTCAATTGTAAGAATGCATTTTCACATTTCTTGGTCTAAACAAATGGAGCATCTTTCTTTGGTATCTCAACCAACAATTTTGCAATCTTAGAGAAATTCTCTATAAATCACTAGTAGTAGCCAATATGTCTAAGGAATGACTAGACATATTTTATAGTTTTTGGTTGACGGGTAATTCCTTAAATGACCCTAATCTTTTCAGGGTCGACCTCAATCCCTACTTGTGAGATTTTGTGCCCCAATACAATGCTTGCTTGGACCATCAGATGGCTCTTCTACCAATTGAGCTAAAGATTGATCTTCACACATCTTTTGAGTACTTGCTTAAGGCAGTCTAAGGCTTACTTGAATGTAGCACCGTGATGAGACACAATTCGCATGAGCCGCGATATTGCTTCGTCCCCTGCGATGTCACGTACACGATATCGCGGTCCGCCGCCAAATTTATAAATAAGAGGCGGCACTCCCCTTATTTTCCATCCTAGGCTAAAAGTAGGGAAACTCTGGCAGATTGATCACTCTAGAGATAGAATATTTTCCATGTGCCCGCAGTAGGAGTGCCCAAGTGAACGAATCTTTATTCGAGCAGCTTTGTACCTGAACGCAAGTTGTGTACGGCAATAAAGACGAGCTTTGTGGATAAACCTTGCAGTGCATGGAATAGGATTTTATTACCTATTATGTCCTACTTGTTATTTATTACCTGCAGTAGCGTGGCATGAGTACGACTTGATTACGAGCATTGACGAATGTGTACGGCTAATCAAGGAATCGGCTGCTCATCGCGATTAGATTCTCTCACCCTTATCTCCTAGAACGCGGGATAAGTATGACTTGGTTACGAGCACTCAAGGATGTGTACGGATAGCCAAGGAACGGATGCTTATCACGTTTAGGCTAGTTAAGTGCCTCGGTACGACCACTTCGAGCACGTGCGTTACATGTGGTGATCCTAGTAACGATTAGTGTTTGGTAGCCATAGTTGCATAGTTCGGGGTGTGTACGGTAAGTGGGAACGGATGCTAATGCTAGTTAATTTAGACTTAGTTTTTAGTTAGAGTTAGTTAGCTTTCTCAACCCTTCACCTCAATAGCATAGGAGAAAAACACATAAAAGACTATAAAAATCATATACCTCGGACTTACTTAACCATACACCGTGACAACTACAAGTAAGTCTAGGAAGACAATGAATGATTAACCCCAAGTGTTCCATGGGGCATGTAGGCAATCTTAGAGAAATTCTCTATAAATCACTAGTAGTAGCCAATATGTCTAAGGAATGACTAGACATATTTTATAGTTTTTGGTTGACGGGTAATTCCTTAAATGACCCTAATCTTTTCAGGGTCGACCTCAATTCCTACTTGTGAGATTTTGTGCCCCAATACAATGCTTGCTTGGACCATCAGATGGCTCTTCTACCAATTGAGCTAAAGATTGATCTTCACACATCTGTTGAGTACTTGCTTAAGGCAGTCTAAGGCTTACTTGAATGTAGCACCGTGATGAGACACAATTCGCATGAGCCGCGATATTGCTTCGTCCCCTGCGATGTCACGTACACGATATCGCGGTCCGCCGCCAAATTTATAAATAAGAGGCGGCACTCCCCTTATTTTCCATCCTAGGCTAAAAGTAGGGAAACTCTGGCAGATTGATCACTCCAGAGATAGAATATTTTCCATGTGCCCGCAGTAGGAGTGCCCAAGTGAACGAATCTTTATTTGAGCAGCTTTGTACCTGAACGCAAGTTGTGTACGGCAATAAAGACGAGCTTTGTGGATAAACCTTGCAGTGCATGGAATAGGATTTTATTACCTATTATGTCCTACTTGTTATTTATTACCTGTAGTAGCGCGGCATGAGTACGACTTGATTACGAGCATTGACGAATATGTACAACTAATCAAGGAATCAGCTGCTCATTGCAATTAGATTCTCTCACCCTTATCTCCTAGAATGCAGGATAAGTACGACTTGGTTACAAGCATTCAAGGATGTGTACATATAGCCAAGGAACAAATGCTTATCACATTTAGGCTAGTTAAGTGCCTCAGTACGATCACTTTGAGCACGTGCGTTACGTGTGGTGATCCCAGTAACGATTAGCATTTGGTAGCCATAGTTGCATAGTTCAGGGTGTGTACGATAAGTGGGAATGGATGCTGATGCTAGTTAATTTAGACTTAGTCCTTAGTTAGAGTTAGTTAGTTTCTCAACCCTTCACCTCAATAGCATAGGAGAAAAATAGATAAAAGACTATAAAAATCATATACCTTGAACTTACTTAACCATACATTGTGACAACTACAAGTAAGTTTGGGAAGACAACGAATGATTAACCCCAAGCGTTCCATGGGGCATGTAGGCATTTAGTCCATGGAGTTCGACCGGATCGCGCATGCTATGCTCGTTTCGTATGGTTGAGTGTAGGGGCACCTTGCCACTCATCACACTGTAAGTGAAGAAGTTATCCATAAAGACTTTCATTCCACTACTAATTTGCTGCTACAAGATGCTTGAGATTAGGCATTGGAAAGTGGCAGCAGCATTGCACAAATCAAAAGGCATCTTTTGACATGCAAAATTCCCCTAAGGACTCATGAATGTTGTTTTGGCCTGGTCTTCTAGTGCAATCTAGATTTGGTTATAGCCACTATAACCATCTAGAAAACTATAATAGCAATGCCCAAATATGGTATCCAATGCTTGATCAATGAATGACAATAGAAAGTGATCTTTGAAGGTTGCCATGTTTAACAATCTAAAGTCGATACAAACTCATCATTTGCCATCTCTCTTTGACACCATCGTGAGTGGGCTGACCCACTTTCTATCCACAATGGGGTAGATGAACCCTACCTTAAGAAGTTGCTCAATCTTCTCTTTGACAATTTGCTTTAATTTTGGGTTCAATTGTTATTATGGTTGCCTCCTTGGCTTCATGGATGGATCAGTATAAATGCAATGCTAGCGCATCCATGGATCAATTCCAATGAATTTAGGATATGACCAAGCAAAGGCTATTGGCCATTTGTTCACCACTTTCAAAAATTTTTCTTTTTGCTCAGGAGGAAGTTTGGCATTAAGTATGATTGACTTGCCATTTTTTAAGAATGCATATTCCAGGCCAACAAGTATAGTTTTTAACTCTAGGGGCTCTTTTTTGAAAGTCTTAGGGATCTCCAACTCCTTCCAATTTGTATCATCATTTTCACTATCAATGAGTTGGTGATGAACTTGCTCTAGTTCATCCATGCCTGCAACATAAGTGTATATCAGGCTCTTAGTAGGTTCCATGCACATTGTGCTATTTTTAGAATCAGCAGTCATCCACTAGGTGCCCTCTTGTTTTATGGTTGCTACGTATAGACACCTTTGAATATCTACTTCATGTGCACACTACCTACGTACAGAAATAGATGCTCATTTCATAGACCAGAGTTTCTGCATGCAATTGCAACTTATATCATTGTACGCAATACATGGAACTCATTTCTTCTTGATCTTTCCAAATGCATTTTCCTTAGATATCATTAGGAAAAGATCTCTAATGCCCATTCTCACATCAACAATGCTTAGCCATGCCCTTTCCATAATGATTGGGAGGTCCCCCTTACATTTCTCAACCTTAATTACTAGGAAATTGGTAGGATAAGACCACCCACAAATAGTGGTCATAATGTCTTCCACCAATTCCAATGGAATAATAATGGATTGGTCTACCAATTTTAATTGGATATTGCTCTTCTTAAGAGGTAGTAGGTTCCACAAAGTATACATCTCATGAGAAATAAAGTTAACACTGGAATCTAAACTAAGAAGAGCTTTACATGGTTCATTCTCAACAGTCTATATATAGATAAGAGGACTCCTAGGATCAGCAAATTTCCTGGGAAGGTTGCCAGCCTAGATCCAATTAGATACAACATGAGTGAGCATAATAGTATGGATTTTTGGTAGTATTTAGTTTGAACGGTTCTTGATGGAATGGTTTGTAGAGAATAAGGAAGGAGATGGGTAACTAGTTGCTTGAGTCTATGAGGGCTTAGTAGGGCTATTGGGTCAGAAAAATGGTCTTTTACGAGCATGAGGTTCCAAATCACTTAATTAACTGATTTTAGATTGATGGCCCTAGTAACATTGCGTTGCTACAACTGGGCCAGAAGTTCGCCCTGCATGAATGGAGCAAAGGTAGCTGCATTGAGGATGGAGGAACAGGTGCAGGAACATGAAGAGGATAAGGATGGAATGTGGTAGCCCTCCTGAAATGTGGAAAATTGGTTAGATAGTATTCAGGAGGATAGTAGTGATGTTGGAAATGAGAAATGTGACTCGAAGAGTCACGTAGAGAGAGGGGTTGTTGAATGTAATACCCATGTGGATTAGATTGTCTATAAGGGTATTGCTACCTTGGCAATGGTAGTGCCCATGACTGTGGTTTTTGCCACTGTTGATACTACTCATACAATTGTCATGAAGTTCAACTTTGATAATATTGGTATTGCTAATAGAACTATATGGGATTGCCTTGAGGATAAGGTAATTTTCTAGGTGTTCATCTTTTTGCTAGTCTTGGATTCAAAGCATACACCCCAGACTGATGCAAGTGTAACACTATGGGGCAACATTCCTGAGGATGTTCATATTGGCAAATGTCACACCCACCATCATCATCTAATTCAGTTTTCACAATTTCCTCTATGGCAACAATCTTGCCCTCCCCTCTTTGATTGGCACATTCAACTTCCTTTTGCCTTTCATGATCACAATCACTACTTTGTTCTTTGGACTCTTTAGCAATTTTCAAAATAGCTTGAAATCTACTATTCGTAGAGTCTCAAAATTGATCTACCTTAGCTAAAATTTTAGAGTTAAATTTTTGAATCAATAAGGTTTTTCGGTTCACTACCTTATCAAGTGATGATTCCTCCTCACTGTTACGGAATCAGACCTCCCTCTTGTGAATGGAAGGATCTTAGTTGTATTCTTCTACACTTTTATGTTTCCTAAACTCCTTCTTTTTTTGCTACCTACTTGATCAACCTTTGGACATAATCAGCTCTTAACTTTGACAGTCTTTCTTGGGTGCACATCTTAAGAGTTCTTCTCATTTTAGAGCGAAACCCATCAATGATGTCGTGAAGTTGTTATTATTGAAAGTAACCATGGCCAAGGCATTAGTGTAATAAAGAATAATATCTATCCATGGTAGCATCCAAGGACTCATGTGTTCCTTGCTTCTAGCCCTAGATCTACCTTCTCAAATTGGACACTTGGAAGTACATTTGATACTTATCATTGAATAGCTTGAGCATCATACTCCATCTACAAATTAATTCCAACTCCAAGGACTAGTACCAAATTTTTGCTTCTTTAATGAGTGTCCTAGGAAACAACTTCAGCATTTGCCAATTATTTTCTATGTTTTGTAGGGCACAAGCATCATGAAAAGCCTAAAGATGGTTTTGTGAATTGGAGTTATATCCCATTGATGAGACATGATTTGCATGAGCCGTGATATCATGTCGTCCCCTGCGATATCGCATACGCGATATCGCAGTCCGTCACCAAATCTATAAATAAGAGGCGACACTCCCCTTATTCCTCATCCTAGGCTTAAAGTAGGAAAACTCTGGTAGTTTGATCACTCCAGAGATAGAATATTTTCCATGTGCCCACAGTAGGAGTCCCCAAGTGAATGGATCTTTATTCAAGCAGCTTTGTACCTAAACGCAAGTTGTGTATTGCAATAAAGATGAGCTTTGTGGATAAACCTTGCAGTGCATGGAATAGGTTTATTACATGTTATTTCTTACTTGCATTAGTGCGGCATGAGTACGACTTGATTACGAGCATTGACGAATGTGTACGGCTAATCAAGGAAT
>MNCI01006207.1:332864-343586 GCA_015680685.1 Gnetum montanum
ACCAAAAAAATCACATACCTCAGACTTGCTTAACCATACACCGTGACACTTACAAGCAAGCCTGGGAAGACAACGAACGATTAACCCCAAGTGTTTCTTGTGGCGTTAAGGCATTTAGTCTGCGGAGTTCGACTGGATCGCGCGTGTACACTCGTATTCATATGGTTGAGTGTAGGGGTACCTCACCACTCATCACCTTCCCAATATTATTGTAAGGAACTCGAGGACGAGTTTTCATTCAGTCACGGGGGTATGATGAGATGTGATTCGCATGAGCTGCGATATCGCATCCCATGCGATATCGCGTCGTCCCCTGCGATATCATGTATGCGATATCACGGTCCATCGCCAAATCTATAAATAAGAGGTGGCACTCCCCTTATTCCTCATCCTAGGCTTAAAGTAGGGAAACTCTGGTAGTTTGATCACTCTAGAGATAGAATATTTTCCATGTGCCCTCAGTAGGAGTCCCCAAGTGAACGGATCTTTATTCAAGTAGCTTTGTACCTGAACGCAAGTTGTGTACGGCAATAAAGACGAGCTTTGTGGATAAACCTTGCAATGCATGGAATAGGTTTATTACATGTTATTTCTTACCTGCATTAGCATGGCATGAGTACGACTTGATTACGAGCATTGACGAATGTGTATAGGTAATCAAGGAATCGGTTGCTCATCATGATTAGTCTCTCTCACCCTTATCTCCTAGAATGCGGAAGGAGTACGACTTGATTACGAGCATCTACGGATGTGTATGGCTAGTCAAGGGATTGGCTGCTCATTACGTTTAGGCCAGTTAAGTGCCTCAGTACGACCACTTTGAGCACGTGCGTTACGTGTGGTGATCCTAGTAACGATTAGCGTTTGGTAGCCACAGTTGCATAGTTCAGGGTGTGTACAGTAAGTGGGAACAGATGCTGATGCTAGTTAATTTAGACTTAGTCCTTAGTTAGAGTTAGTTAGTTTCTCAACCCATCACCTTGTTAGCATAGGAGAAAAACATTAAAAGATATAAAAATCATATACCTCAGACTTACTTAACCATACACTGTGACAGACACAAGTAAGTTTGGGAAGACAACGAATGATTAACACCAAGTGTTTCATGGGGCGTGTAGGCATTTAGTCTGTGGAGTTCAACTGAATCATGCATGCTACACTCATTTCGTATGGTTGAGTGTAGGGGTACCTCGCCACTCATCACCCATCTTAAACTTGGAGATGTTGTTTATATCCAATCACTTGATCCTACTATCTTTCACATGCCTTGTCAGAATACTCACTACCTCTACGATGCTTAGCATGCTTCAAGTGACGAGCAAAGGCTCATTGCAGCCATGACCCTAGTGCCTACGATGACCTCTGCTACTCCTTCATTCATGGTGATGGGCCTTTCTTGAATGCTTTCACCCCAAATCTTGACTTGCCTGACGATCACGATGATCTTCTTGGTCCCATCAGTTACCTCCATCATGATTGTGTCCCCTACAATTGCATTCTGAGCCAAAAGAGGAAGAAGATGATGATGAAGATGAAAAGGAAGGAGGATTAGCACCATCATGGTGCCTACCACCCCCTCTTTGGTGGTTGTAGCCACGATCATGATCATGTTACTTGCCTGCATCCCTACCATGAATCTCCTCCTTGGATCCCCCCATTCTTATTGGAACCATGATTATGTATTGTGGACTGTAAGTTCTAGTTTTGACCTCCTTCACCAAAGTCAAAGAGAGGAGTCTCTCTATATGGAAAATACCTAAAGAAAGGTTCTCCACCATCTTTTTGGTACATTAGGATTGGGGAATCATTGGACCACTTTTCCTCCATAAACTCGTAATGTTGCTCAAGCTATTGATCCCTCAGACATTATGCATCAATGGAATGATAATACTTGGCATCACTATCTTACACAACATATTTAGTATGAAGCCCTTGGATGCCTAATTGCATAAGATTTTGGTGAAGCATCATAGGAGTGGATCAATCAAGCAACAACACAATGTTGTCCTCCATGTCTTGCCATCACAATTGTTCTTCCTAGTGTAGGACGAAGGTGAAATTGGGTACATACTCATCAAGATGAGCATATATCACTCTGTATTGCTAGAGCACCTACTGATTTACTCTATTAAACTTGGATGGAGAATCACTCCTATGAAAAGAAGACATTTTGTATTAGAAGACAAGAAATGTAGTGTGCTTTTTTATAATTGTTGTAGTTATTTTGATGTATGATATGACTTTAGGATTCAGTCTAATGATGTTAAATAGTTTTTCACTAAATTATAGATAGCACACGTAACAAACTAAAGATCCCTAGCAATGGCATCAATGATGAGTGGTAAGTATACCCTATGCCCAACCATACGAATTACAAGTGTTCATGTGCAATTTGATCGAATTAATGATGAGTGGTGAGCATACCCTACACCCAACCATCTAAATTACAAGTGTTCATGCACAAAACGGTCAAATTTCATAGACCTTAAGTTCCTAAGTACATTGGTTCTAGGAAGTGAAATCTAACTGTGACAATCATTGTCTTCCCAACTAAACTTGTGAAGCTTAGTTGTATGGTTAAGTGTAATTGGGGCACATGATTTTTATTATTTTATATTTTATTCACATACAATTGATAATGAGTTGAAATCCAATTTATTAACCAATTTAACTAATTTAATTACTAATTAATAACTAACTATCCTAACATAACCATCCAATCCCACTTTCCATATACATCCTAAACACGTATAACGCTATTGGGTTACCAAACCTTAAGCATTGCTCGGATTACCAAGCGTCATGCGCATGCTTGAAGTGGTCGTACTTATGTGCTTAATTACTTATTATTTAGCCTAGCTAGCTTAACTTAGCTTAATTACTTAAAAGCATTAAATAAAATTGCATAAAACATTATATGCATGAATAAAATATTTAATCTACCCAAAGTGCTGTAAGGTTTATCAGAAAGCTTGTCTTTATTACCACACACACTGTTATGCTTATGTACAATAGTGCTTGAAAAAAGATCCATATACTCAATGGCTCCTGCTACAGGCACTTGGGAAAATATTCTAACTCTAGATAAAAGAAACTGCAAGAGCTCTACTATGCTATGACAAAACTTATCCCCAAACTGTGTGCCCAAGTGCTATATTTATAGGCCAGCACACATCCCGCGATATCGGATATCCAACATCACTTCTTGGCCCCCGATATCGGAGCAGAACAAAATACACTTCATCAATGGACAAACTTTGAAGTGAACTGTCATGATTAACCAACCAATATTGGTAACATAATTGTGTTAGTGAACTGTATTGATACTATTTGCATTGTTCCTAGGTTGATGGTCTATCTCCAAAGTTAACCTAAATGATCAACCTACTAATATCAGTAGCCTAATCATTGTTTTCCTAGTTTTTAACATGTTGAACATGCCCATATACATTCAAAATATCCACTGGCCATCACTATGTGAAGATGTCATTTTTGTTAGATGTCACTACCACTTTGTTATTTAGGAAAATATGGAAATTTTTCACCACAACCTCTAGCTTCATTGTGACCTACGTTGCAACATTTGAGAAGACTACGACTTACCATTAACAGTGGAAAGAGATAATGTAAGAGAAAGATGATGCCAAAACATGAAGTAGAAATTTCAAAAACAATGAATTATAGTAAGAAAATAGTAAATTAGGATTAGATTGACAATAAGAATAAAGTTAGTTTGACACATAAAAGAATAATAAAAATCTAGCTTTGAGGAGGATTGAGCTATAAGAAATAATTAATAAAAGAAAGAATATTTCCTCCACCTTAAAACATCAATTAAGAGCAAAGCTTTACCAAGCAACAATAGGTTCAAAACTAATAACCTCTACAAATATACCAAACATAACCATGAGCATGGGCATGAAGGATAGAGAAAGATGCATAATTGATTCATAGGCATAAGAGGTATGGTTTGGGTATTTCTAAGAAGAAGAATAATAATAATTTTTAAGATTAGATCATATGTATCCATGAGAGGGTTCAAATGGTCAACCAATGGGTTTAAATTACTAAGAAAATATTAAAATAAGTTCACATATATAAAAATGGATTCCAAAATAAAATAAGAGAATAATTATAATAAACCCCAAATATTAATTTCTTATGTCTTTTTACCATATTATTACATTATTAAAAATGAAGTGTTAGCTTAGTGTTTTTTCAAATTGGATATCAAAATCTGAAGCCGATTTATGAATGATCAACACTATATGCTTATCTATAAAAGATCCTATATTTAGGGCATGTTGCATCATCAAAGCATTGCCTAACTTAACAAGAAAAAAACATGAGAATAATACCTAGCATGAAGGATTTGGATGTCATCTTTTTTTATCATATCATTTAACTATTAAAAAAACTTTGATAACAATGTAGGTAACTTGAAAATTGAATGCACATATATTGTGATGAAAGATTAACAACTAATAACTCCTATAGATCATCAGGAAGGAGAAAATAAAGTGTCTTAGTTGCATCGACATCACTAGAAGAAGGCATCATAACCTTTTTCATGTCCACTTGTAAATCTACATTTTGAAAATTAACAAAAAATTTCTGCATCAATAAAAGAAGCAGAAATTTCAACATTAGTTAAAAAATGGAAAGTAATATAAAATCCCCCATAAGGGAATTCCAGAGAAATTATATCTATTGGAGAAAAATTAAAGAGAGAGAAATTAGATTTTTTGGAGAAACATTCAATCCATTTAGATAATCAAATTTGTTTGAGAAACATCAGATCCATTGTTAAAACATAAGATATGTTAAAGAAAAAATTAGATCCATTGAAAACCATCCATGAAGCTAGTCTTTGCTTATGAGAAAATAAACCATGATGTACCAATCACAAAATGTCAATATAATACATATAATCAAGGAGTTAAGGGTTTAAACTTCAAGATGAATAACCATAACTATAAGCACAAGAGATATATTAGAATATACTAGCATAAGCTACTAGCAAGATACAATATATCATTAATATAATATATTTAAATATACCTTTATGAAGGGAGGAGTGTCAAAACCTTGAAATAATTGTAATAGAAGTATACCGCAAGATATATAGGGATATCAGATCCTAATATATATATATATAAAATAAAAAATTAGAGTAGAAAAGTACACTAGTACTATAGAGAGGAGAAACTCCAAATCAACAAAAGTAAAGACCTAATGGTTTAGAGGATGCTTTTTAGGTTCTTATCCTTACAACCAATCCTAAAAAACCTCCCCTCTAGGGTAGGAAATCGAACATTTCATTACAAGATGACATTGAGTGGAGGGGTGATGGGTGGAGAATACCCCTACACTCAACCATATGAATCACAAGCGTTCACTTGCAATTCGGTCAAATTTTATAGACCTTAAGTCTTCAAGTACACTGGTTCTAGGAAGTGAAGTCTAATCATTACAATTGTTGTCTTCCTAGTTACACTTCTGAAATGCAAAGTTATGGTTAAGTGCAACTAAGGCATATGATTTTTATCATTTATGTTTTATATTTTTGATGCTTAAAATAAGGGAATGAAGTAATTTTAATGGCTAATTTAATCTAACTAATTATTTCCTAACTAATCCTAACATAAGTATCTGGTCCCACTTTCCATATACATCTTGAACACGTATAATGTTGTTGGGTTACCAAACGTTAAGCGTTGCTAGGATTATCAAGGGTCATGCACATGCTCAAAGGAGTCGTACTTATGTGCTTAATTAATTACTATTTAGCCTAGCTAACTTAACTTAGCTTAATTTAGCTTAATTACTTGAAAGCATTAAATAAAATTGCATAAAACATTAAATACATAAATAAAATATTTAATCTAGCCAAAGTGTTGCTTATTATCACACATATTACTGTGCTTAAGTACAACAATGCTTAAATAAAGATCTGTATACTCAATGGACCCTACTATGAGCACTTGGGAAAATATTCTAACTCTGAGGAAGAAAAAAATTACAAGATCTTTGCTATGCTATGACAAAAATTATCCCCAAATCATGCAACTAAGCATTATATTTATAGGTTGGCACACATCTTGCGATATTGGATATCCAACATCACATCTTCATCCTCGATATTAGGTATCTAGTATCAGGGCTACGATATCGAAGCTAGACAAAATACAATTCATCATACCCCCACAACTGAAATAAAACTCATTCTCAAGTGAATAAAAGGAGGAATAAGTCCCTTACAAAATATTGGAAAGGTATGGTGATGAGTGGTGAGGTACCCCTACACTCAACCATACAAATACAAGCGTGCACGCGCGATCCGGTCGAACTCCGTAGACTAAATGCCTTAACGCCATAAGAAACACTTGGGGTTAATCATTCGTTGTCTTCCCAGGCTTGCTTGTAAGTGTCACGGTGTATGGTTAAGCAAGTCTGAGGTATGTGATTTTTTTGGTATTTTTCGGTTTATCTTCTATGCTATCAGAGGAAAGGGTTGAGAAACTAAGCTAACTCTAACTAATGTCCTAAGTCTAAATTAACTAGCGTCAGCATCCGTTCCCACTTACCGGACACACCCTGAACTATGCAACTGTGGCTTACCAAACGCTAATCGTTACTGGGATCACCACACGTAACGCAAGTGCTCGAAGTGGTCGTACTGAGGCACCTATTTAGCTTAAGTGTGATAAGCAGCCGATTCCTTAGCTAGCCGTACACACCCGTGGGTGCTCGTAACTAAGTCGTACTTATCACACGTTCTAGCCTAGCAATGAGTAGCCGATTCCTTGACTAGCCGTACACATTGGACTACCACTGGGATTACCAAGCGCAGAATCCTGGAATACGCTACTGGGTTACCAAGCAGCCAATGCTCGTAATCAAGTCGTACTCATGCGTTGCGACAAGCAGCCGATTCCTTGACTAGCCGTACACGTCCGTAGACGCTCGTAATCAAGTCGTACTTGTGCGCACTAGGAAAGCAGTAAATAAACAACAATAAAACCATGTACTGCAAGGTTTATCCAATCAAGTTCGTCTTTATTGCCGTACACAACTTGGGTTCAGGTTACAAGCTGCTCGAATAAAGAGTCGTTCACTCTAGGACTCCTACTGCGGGCACATGGGAAAAATTCTAACTCTGGAGTGATCAATCTGCCAGAGCTTCGCTACTTGTAGCCAGGATTGGAAAATGAAGGGAGTGCCGCCTCTTATTTATAGATATGGCGGTGGACTGCGATATCGCGGCACATGTAGGTCGCGTCTCATCATATGGGATTATTAACTGACATGTAAACTGACTCAAATAGAATAGAAAAATTCTAAGTACCAAAGTGTATGGATTTACAATCTTTCATAAAATTAGGTGTTCATGAGAATAGAATTGAACACCCTAGCCAAAACTGACATCCAACACCTCTAATAGCTGAAGAATGAGAGAGAAGATTCAATGATCATGAAGGGTCCTCATCACATGATGCTATTGCTTATTATTTAGTGAAGAAAATTCTACTTCTAATCCATGCTTTCCACTGCAATCACAACAAGATCATGAATTAGTGTACAATGTGTAATATATAGCTTTTAGGTACATTGTCTCGTCGGTAGTTACACTTGGCTAGGTTGTGATTATGGTGGATTGATTCCTTTAATAGTGTTAGCAGGAAGACTAAAAAATGAGGTGAAATAGATAAATGGTCCATTATTAAATTCTGAAAAGTTTAAATGCAATGAATGCTTGAAGAGGGTTAAAGAATTCACAACAACAAAAAAGAGGATTTCATTGAAAAATGTTATGAAGATGCACACAATTAGATGTCATCGATGGGGCATGCAAAAGGATTTAATTGTGAGAATGCCTGAGGATATAGAATTTAACCATCCCAACCAAAAGGTATGCAAGTGGATCCTCCCCAAAGTAGGCACACACCCTTTGTTGCCCTTGCATATCCTCAAACCAAGGAGTCTATGGACCCCATGGATGATAAATGGTTATGGAAAGTTAACTACGAAAACTCAGAAGAAACTACCTAAGAATTTTAACATATCAAACTAAGACATCAAACAAGAACATGAACACTAGTAGTGAGGTGAGGCATGGAAAGCATAGATGGATGAGAGAGAAAAAGTGCAATGGAGTTCTCGATTAAGGTAATATTAAGTCCCTTGTGAATTTTATGGTTAAGTGACCTGATAAAATTCATCTTTAGTCCATACCAAAACCAACCACGTTTAGTGACTTCGCATTGCTACTCTAAGACTGATCCACCCCCTTGAGACACATGAGTGCTCCCATAAAATAACCATCATTCCTTATTTAAGAAGAAAAGAGAAGCAGGAAGTGAGAAAGAGTCTTAGTTAGAGGGGATCTTCAAGCACAAGTGACATGTCTTTCTAGTCCCATAACCAATGCTTGTAGCCCAGTTTATTTTTTCTAAAGGATGTGCTTTGAATTTCCATGATTGTTTTTGAAATGGAAGCCACACCATGTAAAGACTTATTCAACTTCCTATTATTAGTCAACATAGAATGGTAAGAAATCCATGAAGACACTCATGCACCCAAGTAAGTAGAAAGGCACAAAGAGTACGAGGTCCCCTTGAAGTGACACCCTATTTAAGCCTTTGAATCCTTTCCAAGTCAAAAAACTATCAAGGTCACAAGTTCATTAAAGTTTTATTAATGAAAAGGGATCTCATACTTCCAGAATAAGGAAAAATATAAAGTTTGTGGATGGGTGGATGTTGTGGACTCACTGCCTATTTCAAGAAAAAGAAACCATGTCCGAGTTATTAGTAAAAAAATTCAAAGCTAGAATCTAGACACCAAAAATTGAATAACTGGATAGCACGTGCCCACATTAAGCAAACCACATTGTACCAAGTTTGCAATAAGGACCGTTATTATTAGAACACAATAAGAAAATCACACCAAAATAAAGAAAAATATACAAGAAATTGTAAAATATTTAAGAAAAATAAAACGTACTAACGATGTTATAAAACAAAAATTGGAAAAAAATTAATAAAGTAAAAAAAAGGTGTAATATAAATGATGAATCATGTTTTTCATAAGCTCTAATATCGAAGTGGTCGCAATGGTGGGTACACGATATAAAGTATGTGATATCATGGCCCAAGATGTGATATTGCAAGATACTCTTAGGCCTATAAATACAACCCTTGGGCACATGATTTGGGAGTAGTTTTTGATGTGGAGCAGCAAAATTATTTTAGTTTGTTCATTTGAGAGTTAGAATATTTTCCAAGTTCCCGCAGTAAGAGGTCTAAGTGTAATTGGATCTTTATTCAAGCATTGATGTACATGAACACATCATTGTGTTGGCAATAAAGATGAGCTCTTTGATTCATCCTTGCAACACTTGAGACTTTCTTCCTTTATGCATTTATATATCATCCTTTTATGTTGTTCACATTTAATGTTATCCATTTAGCAATTAATTTTTATTAATTAGGAAACTAATTAAAATACACAAGCATGACCCCTTTGAACATACGTGTGACATTAGGTAGCTCAGAAATGGTTAGCATTTGATAATCCAATAGTGTTTACATGAAGTTCAAGATGTGTCTGGGAAGTGGGGACAATTACTTATGTTAGGTTAGATTAGACAATAGTTCACTGAGCATTTATTTACTCTCATTTTCATTATTGGTGATCAATTTTATAAAACATAAAATGATAAAAATCTTATGCCTCAGTAACATTTAACCATACACTTGCATTTCACAAGTAAGACTAGGAAGACAACAAACAGACAACCCAAACTCACCGTTTAGCTCTAGTGTACTTGGTAATTAAAGTTTGTGGAATTTGATTGAATCACATGTGAATGCCTATGATTTGTATGGTTGGATGTAGGGGTACCTCGTCGTTCATCATTAGTATCGTTGCCGGGGACTTTAATTCTACATGTGCTATCCAAACTTAGTGAAACTTAGTAACCTCGTTGTTTAAACCCTGAAACACCGTGGAAATTGCGAGTCGGCCTCAGGCAAAGATTCGTGATTCGGGCAAGAGTACATGACAGAATTCTAGAAAGAAGAACAAGACAGGGTGATGCAAGGAGGCGCGCGACATCAAGACTTTGATTTTCCTTTGCGGATTTCTTATCTTACTATGTTTTCCATTATTTACGCTATAGCATGCAACATAGCGTAATGACGCTTTGTGTAACATAGCCCGACATTCAAAGGCAGTTTACTTCAGCAGCTTCGGCAAAGCCCAAGGCCTAAGCAGCTTAATATGCGACTTCTCGTATATTTTGGCTAAGTCTTTTGTCCAAGGCCAAGTTTACGCTCTGTAAGCATGGCAGCATAATGAGCGTCGAAAAAGTCAAAGAGAGACCAAAGATGCACAGTAGATCAGCGCCTTTCTTTCTTTTTTTTTACATATTGGCCGCCTTACGCCCGTTACGCAACGCAGCGTGTGTTAGCGTAAGTCATCGTCAAAGTAATCATTGCTTACGCTTCACTATGCACGGCGGCGTAAACGAGCGTAAAGCAGCTTGAATCTATTGTCTTCATGCTTTATTACGCTCTTGTACACGACGCAATTCGTATGAGTGTAATGTAGCCCAAAATCAATTGAGACATGCCCGACCCACATTTGTCATTCATACGCACANTCGTACGAGCGTAATGTAGCCCAAAATCAATTGAGACATGCCCGACCCACATTTGT
>MNCI01006207.1:344994-358989 GCA_015680685.1 Gnetum montanum
ATGTCCACAACTCGTCCGATCCAAACTTTGTCGCTGCCGCCCCCTCCGACCCGACAGATCACTGCCGTTGTGCAACCACAGATGCCTGTCCAACAGTCTGCCGTGAGTCAGTGGACCTACCCCGCGGTACAACACAACCAGTCTGCGGTATACGGTGAGCAACCCTCGGTGGCACCCGCAATGCATGTTCCACAGATGGTTCCGCAATATCCTCATCCTTATCCTGCACAGCAGATGGCGACTAACCTCTCTTCCCAAACTGGTGGGTGGTGGTCTTCACAGGCCCCCTTGGCTGCAGGGATTCCCACCCCACCATCTACCGACCAAACCATTCCACCATTTCCGCTGCCTGGCACGGCTTTTCCAGGTCAGCCCCCTGCTCCTCTTGCACAGGCACCTCCAGCAACAGGTCTGGATCAAGCCTTTCTACTGATTCAAACCCTCACCAAGGAGGTTAGGCGTCTTAAGGCTGCTGGCTCAGATACTGTACAGATCATGGACTTTTACTAAGATGATCCTATCAGCTCAGCGGTCCCGATGTTGTCGTTGCCAACAGGGATGTCGTTGCCTCATTTTACCAAGTATAATGGGGAGGGGGATCCTAACGCTCACTTGGTCACGTTTAGATCCGAATCCTTGTTGCTGCAACAGTGGCCTCACACGATTATCCGCGTCTTTGCTATGTCGTTGACAGGGAAAGCTCTAGACTGGTATCGGGCCCTCCCACGCTCTTCCATCTCAACCTTGGAAGAGCTTTTGACACAATTCGTGACTCACTTTAAATACAACTTAAAGCTGGAATTCACATTAGATCAACTTATGGGAGTGAAACAAGATCCTCTCGAGCCAGTCCAGAAGTTCATACAGTGCTGGAACGCTACTTTGAATGAAATCCGTGAGCCAATCGCGGATTCACATTTATTGGCCATTTTCAAAGGAGTAGTCAATGACTTCATTAAGTCAAAGCTGTATTATCTTTCCCCCAACTCCTTACACCAGGCCTTCACTCAAATTAGAAGCATCCAAGATGCTGTGGAGGCCAGCAAAGACCCGGCGTATGTCGCCTACAAGAATGCCCACAACAAGAGCAAGGACAAAGGTAAAGCGGCGACAACGATAGTAGCTGCGCTGGCTGAAGGCCCAAAGAACAAGAATAAGAAGGCACCTACCACGCCTCCTGAGACTACAGCCAGTGCAAGTGGCACCAGCCAAGACATGGCTGCCCCTGAAGGCTCCCCCTAGCCAAAACCAAACTTTGAGCGTAAAGATCGCTCAAAGTATACAGCCCTGCCTGTAAAACATTCAGAACTGTTGAAACAATTGTTAGGGGCTGGATACATGCAACCCAAGAGGGTATCCGAAGAAGCTCTGAAGCGTCACAGACGTCATTGTGAACTGCTGAAGAACCCTTCTTTAGCCCTACCTAACGAACCACCAGTTCCGAAATTTTTCAGGCTGGACCGTTTCTGTGACTACCACCAGTTGTGTGGTCACGATACAGACTACTGCTGGGTGTTGAAGGACGACATTCAATGCATGATCGACGAGGGTCATCTGAAATTGGATGGCAGTAGTTCGGTGCGTCCGGAAAACCAAGCATTGCACGTGTATAGGGATTCGTTGAATGCAAACGATGCACCCTATACAATCAGTTTGGTGAATACGGACAGTGATAGGAAGGCACCACCTAGACAACCTTTCGTTTTGCGTGTGCCAAACAACTCACAACAGGGGGGGAGCCCTTCATCCACAGCTAGTGGCAGCTCATGGCCACCTTTTATCATTCGTGCACCTTCTCAGAATGCCACCCAGCCACGTAGTAGTAGCCAAGCCGCGGCCTCGTCTACGCCCACGCATAGGCCACCTTTCATCATTAGAGCGCCAAAACCACTGGCTGCTCCTCTCACACAGGGGCAGACCTCTAACCAAAACCGCCAACCACCACCCGACAAACAAAAGCGAGAGGATACATCTGTCAACATTACAAAAGACTACTCTATGCTCGGCTTCCCTAAGCCCAGGCCCCTGGCCTCTGTGCCTTCTCCTGTGCCTCAGAGATAGGATAAGGGTGCAGAAACGTAGTTTCCCCCTCTCGGCGAGAAAAGGAATAACCCCTCGACGGACACCACTCCACCTCGGGAGATTTGTCTCTTGGGAAGAGTGGAAGAAGACAAGGGGAACAAACAACCTAGCCAAGAGAGGGACCTCCTCGACGTGTTTACGTAGGTTAAAAAGGCTTTAAAACAAAAAAATACAACACTGAGCCTCTATGACCTGCTTATGACATCCCAAAAACACCGTGAGGGTATGGTCCGTATGTTGACATCCATACCTGTGGATGAAAGCTTACCAGCGGAGGAGGAAGCGATCCACGCGGTCATGTTTCCTTCCAAAGCTGAGCAACCCAAGCCCACCTCACTGACCTTTCATGACGAGTCCATCAAAGATGATCTTGAGAAAGGTTAGGTGACCACTGAACCCATGTTCATCACAATTCGGGTCAGTCAGTACCTGATCTGGAGAGTACATGTGGACGATGGCGCCGCTGCAAATGTCATTCCTTATCCCATTGTGGATAGGTTGGTTCTGGTCGACCAGATCATTCCCACGATGACAACCTGCGTAAAGTCGTTCAATGGAGCAAGGGTTCAAGTCAAAGGGACGGTGCGTATCGAGTTTGTGGCAGGGAAGCAATTCCCAACGGATGCCACATTCTTAGTCGTCGAGGAGATGCCTGGCTTCAACTTGATCCTAGGGAGGTCCTAGTTAGCCCAGCTGAGGGCGGTTTCATCACCGATACATCAACAAATACACCTACGTTACGCAGGAGGGGAGGTCGTGATACGCAGCGATGAAACCACCCCCAGAATTGTCAAAAACATTGAGGAAGAACGGGGTTCGGAGATAGAAGCCTCGGATGATCAGACCAATCTCTAAATCCCTTAGAAAACCAAAACCAATGATGATAGTTCAGCCTGGACCAACCTGCCATTTTAGGATGGCAGCGTGGAGGAGTCAGACCGTAAGCCCCTCCGCCCTTACGCAGCATTGAACATAAAGGCCGTTAAGAAACAATTGTGAATTAGCGGTTGAACTGAACGACATTTACGCACATTATCATGTTTGTTCACAATTATCGCAGTTTACGCTTAGCATTTCGTTTTCGCTTAATGCATATTTACGCCATAGAAATTTTCAATGTTTATGCCTGTCATTCCTTCTTTACGCTATTACATTCTTATTATGTACGCATTCACGTCTTTGGATACGCAAAAACAAGAAAAATATACACTACCACCAATTACGCTTTCTACATTACGTAGGGCCCGCAACGGCCTTAAACTAGTTGTGGCTCGCAATGGCCTAAAACTAACCATGGCCCACAATGGCCTAAAACTAACCATGGCCCGCAATGGCCTAAAACTAACCATGGCCCGCAATGGCCTAAAACTAGCCATGGCCTGCAATGGCCTAAAACTAGCTTCCAGATTACGCAAACGCTCATGACGGCCCGCAATGGCCTAGAACTAGTAATTCCACTCTGTCATACCTTAACTTAGGTGAAACCGTTAACAACTATGCTTACGCTTTGCAGATAAAAACGCAAAAGACACAAAGACAAAAAAATATATAACACTTAAAATTGTCACAAAATATTATCACTAGTCTTTCAGTCATCCCAGTAATCATTGTTAGCAACAATCAATAAATCCATACGTAAATCACAATTACGCATCTCCTCTACTGCCATTGTCACCTGTATCTCTTAAGTCTGGCTCCAGTCCTAATAAATCGTCCTCTAGTGGGCCTTCTCTTCTGGGAAGTATTCCTTCATGAGGAATCCCCTCTTCATGAGGTCCCTGCTCTGGTATCGACTCCACGGGAGGATGCTCTTCATCGCTGCGTTGTTCCTCTTGTACTGGCTCCTCAGCTTGCTCGTCTTCTTTGTCCTCTATTGGTACCTAGATACAGAAAACATGTTAGCAAGAACAAAACTTGACAATACAATTAGAAACTTTAGATTTAGTCATGCATAAACTTACTTGCGATGGCCCTGCTTCCGCAGCAAAGGGAAGCTTGTCTAAGCTAGCCCAGAGGTGCTCCATGATCTCATCCTCGGTCAGATCAGACCACGCTCCATCTCCCAGGGTAGCTCCAACCTTCAACTTCCCTTTCTCTACGTCAGTACAGCGAGGTGGGTCCGGGAAGAATGTAGGGACTGTAGTCTGGCCCCCAGGGAGAGTCACCTCCCTTTCCGGGGATGCACTTATAGTCACCTGCTCTTCGAACTTCTTGAAGGCTTCGGATGCTCCAATAATGTCAAGGAAAACTTGCAAGGATTGAGCTTTGACGGCAAAATCACGATAAAGTTTACAATAAGCGATGCTTTCTCGCTTATACAAATGTTTGAAGTCCTTTTCCTTCTGCCCCCACTCTTGCACACTTGCACAGTAATCCCTCCAATCCTGGCTTTTCTGGGCTAGGAGCTTTATCTGCGTCCGTTGCTCTACCAACGCCCGACTGGTTTGCACGCTGTTTTTGATGGCGGTCCAATAACGGGAGTAGTCAATAACAGTAGTAAGCCAGTCCTCATCGCCCATCTCCCGCGCCTATAGGAATTCGCATCGCGACTTCAGGTCTCCGACCTCTTTGGTGAGAGACTCAATCTTTTGCTCGGACCTCTGCAGATTTTTCTAGAGGTTTTCATTCACGCCCTTACTCTCCCATAAGGAGCGGGTCGAGCGTAACGCACATTTACGCATCTCCTCATAAATGTGACGTGGCACGGCCGCCCCATCAGATGGAGGCTCCACTGTGTCCAAATCAATGGGCTCTGTTGGGTCCCATCGAAGACGAGCTCCTAACAGCAAAAATTATCATTGTATATGACACATTACTACCGTATAACAAAACAAATCTTTTATGGCTATAGCATACCGGCTTCGGGATCGATGCGCTCGAGGCGCTTGATCATGTCACTGACAACGCCTTCCATGAACGCGAACTTGTCAGGAAAATCTCTCCACGCCCTGCTCACAGCGACGGACGTGGATGCCTCTTCTTCTCCTGTAGCGTAGTCAAGTTAGAAACTTTAATTATTAATAGAGTTCTGCAAAAATTTCTAATACGCTCATCACCTCTACCAGTAATAGTGGTGACCCCGCCAACCTCTTCTGCTTCCTTCCCCCCTTCACGCACAAGGGTCTGTGCATCACTTACCCCTCCAGCTGGGGCCTCCTCACACACATGAGTCTGTGTGGCGCTTGTCTCAACAGTTGGGGCCTCTTTTTCTGAAACTGGGGTCCCTTCCCCATGACTTAGTATCACTGCCCCTGTTTCAGGGGTTAGCTGCTCCGTAATTTTCACTGGTCATATCACAATGCTCTTAATACATCATCCCAAATATTCTAAGTCAACATTGCGTAATACAGTTTTCAATACATCTCCCTCACGCTTACCAGGCGGAGGCTTACTCCGCTGAACTCTGACCTCCACAGTTCGACCCGTGGCTCCCAGGCTCCGCAGAAGCCTCGGCTATACGGAGCGTTTTACGCCAAGCTGCAGGTTCTACAATTTCTGCCACGAGGCATTTCCCTCGTGAGGCATCGCCAGTGTAAGTAGGCATTATCCCGCCTACACTATTAAGGCCTCACACTCGAGGCACCGCCAAACCTCTGGTCGTTATAGACAAAGATTCCCTAATCCCTTCCGAAGGATCCTACCCACGGGTAGTGTTGAGGATATGCGTAATCCAAGGTTTGGATAGCTAGTCTCGGTCTTGTTGCACCCAGACCCCATCCCTTTGGATGACCAAAAACTCAGCAAAACGCCGAAGGCAAGCTATGAAGAAGGTGTAATGCACATTGAAACGAGACTTGAGCTTCTTGCGAAGCTTGATCATCTCAGCGTGCAGTCCCGCAGCAAAAGAGCTTGCCCAATTGAACTGGGTCCCTTCTTCCAGAACCTCCCGCATAATATGGGTCTGCTCTATGGAAAAGAACTTCCCTTGCAAGAGCGTTTTGGGGAAAGTCTGGGCCCGGAAAAGGGGATAAACTGTCTTGGCGACTCCTAGTTCGATTCTTTCACAAGGAATCCCTTTAGGCTCCTTCTTGACCCTTACCCACTCCTCCAGCCACTTCTGGCAGTCGAGACTCCTCTTTGCCTTCTCGTCTATGGGAAGGCCGTCAGAGGGGACGCCAAAAAGGTCTGCAAAGAGCTGAGCGTCAATGTCGAAACTTACACGCACGTTATGCACATGCGTGCAAAAATGCTCTGCCTTTTCGCTGAAGGAGTTGACCAGGGTTAGCATTTCGCTGGCGGGGACTTCAAGAGTTGCGGCTAAAAATAAATGGATTAGCCTTGCTTCCTGTATCTTGGAGACTACCGCAACTGGGGCCGCCACGTGGCCGAGCCAGCGTTGTGCATCCTTGATGTCACCGTAGCGAAAGAGAACGGTATTCGCCTCGCGGTCGGAAATCGTAAGGGTAATCTCCCGGGATTCCCTGACTAAACAATGTGAGACACAGGTAAGGCAAAAATATTATTACACAACGTTCAGAGTTCACAACTACACCACGCAACAATAGAATACATAGCAGTCTTACCAGGTCCAAATGGCAAAGGAAATGGAGGAAGGTTCCTCTGCACGTCCTCAACGGTAAGGGGCAGATCCAAGGTCCAGTCATCATGTAGCCACCCGAGATTCTGGCAAGTCTCAAAAGCATCAGCATAGCGGGTGGGATACTCATGAATGTCTAAGCCGATCTACCCCATCACACCAGCACGTCTTTATTGCCGTTTCGGTCCATGACAACGTATCACCATCGCCTACTAACCTATTCTCGTGAATAAAAAATCTGTACCATACCACATAGATTTATCTTACGCTTTACAATCCTTAGACAATAGACATGTAACAATATAGCCAACACAATTGCTTACCCTCTTGAGTAGTACATAGTGCTTGGTGGGTTCTGGAAGTAGGTCGAGATGTGGCAAGCCACGAACAGAGTGTTATAGGCATGGTAACAACTAAACTGGGCCATCTCCCAGATCCAACCTAAGCGCCTCAAACCTCGGGCGCTAAGTTCTCGGTCCTCGGGATGACCAGTATCGATGGATCCGTCTATCAAGAAGGCCAAAATTTCTTGCGCGAAACCCACTAACAGGTGCTCCAAAATGGCACCAGCAATATCGCCTGATAAATTGGACCATATAATAACGCTGTAGTTACACAGTAAGAACTGCAGAAACTCCAGCGCACCCTTTCGAAACCATATGACCTTCCCGTGCAACCGGTTTGCGGGGGAGGGACATTAGGCACGATTGGGTTTATGCAGCATAAAACCCCAACGATGTCTAAGATGATCAAAACAGGCTTTAGCATAATACTGTACAGAAAACAAAATACATAAATCAACGCCGAGATTTACATTTGCATGTTTGAATATAGAAAACCTACAGATTACGCTTAGTTATCCATGCCGAAATCACCCAAACCCTTACAGTAGCGCGAGGTTTGTCCCTGACAACGGCGATAGACGCAACCCCATTAAACCCTCACCTTAACGCGAGGTCCATAGTCTAAAACCCCCGTTTACGCGAACAACGCTACAACAATAAACACAGCTAGAATAACACAATTACGCAAGAGACGGCCTACCGGTTCAAGGGCGTAGGGTCCCTCACTTCAACCACCACCTGCGAAGCGTGTTCTAGATTCTCTTGCACCTCGTCGATCTTAGCCAATTTCGTGTTCTTCTTTTTCGCTTTAGGCGCCATTGTCACAGCTTCAAAACCTTCACAGCTTCACACGTTCACGTCTTTGCAAATTACACGTTCCAACCTTCTGCTCTTCTTCCTCTCGCTTCGTAACAGTTAGGAATTTGAATTCGAGACAGCCAGCACCCCGTTCTTACTAAAAACTACTTACTTATATGCGAAAATCACCGACTTGATATCCGATTTCAGCGGGACTTTCCTAAAACGGAACCCGAAAATCAAGATATTAATGCGGCAGATATCGCATGCTCCACTGTCCGAAATGACGTTAAACTATCACATCTTATCACCTCATAATTGGGTAGCATTAATTAAAGCCTCTTTGCAAAATTCAAAATTCAATTAGCTTTCCACATTCGACAATACTACGTCATGCTTTCTCCTAATCATTTACGCGTTTGGCAATTTTGCAGGACAATTCGCAAATGGACGCAACATTTTCAGCACCTCTAACTTTTACAGGCCCATACGGGAGGGTAGTTAGGCAATTCAACCCTACGCTAGTAGAAATTAACCCTCCCTTTGACAACGTAACCATAGCCACGTCGGAAACGTCCCCGGAATGGCCAGAACAGTCGACGCGCACGCTAGACCTTGAGGCTGGGGACATAACCGAAGACCCCCTTTATGAGGTTTCTATCATTACGCATAAGGGTGAAGCCAAAACGCTTAAGGTTAGTTCTTTACTAGACTAGAAAACACATGATTCTATAAAACAGGTCCTGCAAGACAACATCACAGTGTTTGCATGGTCATACGAGGATATGCCGGGACTAGATCCCAGGTTAATCCAGCTTAACATAATCTTAGACCTGCAGATTAAAGCAGTTAGGCAAAAGGTACGAAAAATCAAGCCAGAGATCACGCTAGCCGTGCGTGATGAGATCACTAAGCTGTATCAGGCTGGTTTCATTTGTGTAGTTGACTACTCGGATTGGGTATCTAACATTGTAGTCGTCCCAAAGAAGACCGGAAGCATACGCATCTACATAGACTTCCAAGATTTGAACAAGGCCACGATCAAAGATAACTTCCCACTACCGAGTATCGACCAACTAGCTGATACGACAGCTGGGCATACGCTTCTGTCCTTCATGGATGGCTTTTCAGGCTATAACCAGATTCACATCAACCCAGAACATCAAGTAACCACAACATTCATGACGCCCTCGGGCACCTTTTGCTACACCATGATGCCTTTTGGTCTAAGAAATGTCGGAGCAACGTATCAACGAGCCATGACATATATCTTTAGCGATTACCTCTTAGGGAGACTGAATGACTATGTTGACGATATAGCTATCAAGTTTTTAAAGTTAGAGGATCATTCAGAAGACCTGGAGTTAGTCCTCAAAAGATGCTCCAAATACGACCTCCGGCTTAACCCAAAGAAATGCGTATTCAGATTCAAAACCGGACACATGCTGGGGTTTGTGGTGTCGGAAATCGGCATACGAGTTGTCCCTGATAAGGTCAAAGCCATTGTCGAATTAACGCCTCCCACAGACCTCAAGCAATTACGCGGGTTATAAGGACAATTATAGTTTATACGTCGATTCATCTCGAGGTTAACCGACAAATTACACCCTATGCAACATTTGCTTAAAAAGGGGGTTAATTTCGAATGGACGGAAGATTGTCAGCGTGCGTTTGACAGCCTAAAACAAGAACTTCAACACTTACCGACAGTTTTCCCACCACAAAAAGATCTACCGTTTTACATTTACCTCGCAACTTCNTAGCCAAGCTAATATCATATGTAAAAATAACATCCTTAGGACCATTACGCACAATTTATACGAGAGTAGCAGAATAGCTCGCTGGAAGGCTATCACAACAGAATTCGATCTGCATTATGTTGGCCAATCTTCTATGAAAGGCCAGGCAATAGCTGACCAGCTGGTAACATCACCTATTGACAGTCAGGCAACCATAGAGCCTGAGTTTCCAGACGAACATGTACATAGTTTAAGCCCTGTCTTAACAGGCCTCGAGGTGACGTTGTATTTCGACGGAGCTTCAACCGCTAAAGGTGGCAGCGCCACCACCGTTATTACGCTATCGCCTGAGGATGTGCGTCTCCATGCTTATCACTTGACCTTCCCCTGTACGAACAATGTGGCAGAGTACGAGGGGCTCCTCAGGAGATTACTAGCTGCAAGCGAACTCGATGTTCGACACTTGGTAGTTAGGGGTGATTCGATGCTTGTCATCAATCAGATCACAGGAGTCTACGCCTACAAAGCTGTACATCTACAGCCCTACTGCGATATGGCTAAAGATCTTCTGAACCAATTCTTGACCATCGATGTCCAACACGTGCCACGAACCGATAACACACTGGCCGTTGCACTGGCTACGCTGGCCTTAAACGTGCCCTCACATCTGCTTGACACTTGTCCTACTTTAATAACAGATTGTACAGGTCCTATCGTTCAGGCGGCGCAAATATCTTCTCTTCTCGAAGAGAGCACACTGGAATGGTGTGACAACATTAAAACCTACCTCTTACAAGGCGAGCTATCACATGAATTGACACACGCACAGAAAGATGCAATCCGCAAGCGAGCTAGGCAGTACGTAATCATAGGAGACTGTACTCTTTGTAGACACTCTTTTGATGGTGTGCTGCTTACTTGCGTTAACAAGGACCAAGCGCAGCGTATCGTTAGTGAGGTTCACGAGGGATTATGCGGAGGACACGTAGCACCACGGGTTATGGCTTCAAAAAATTCACCGCTTAGGGTACTACTGGCCACGCATGGAAAAAGATTACCTGACAAAAGTTAAAACTTGCTACATGTGTCAGCGTCACGCAAATCTTATACACGTGTCACCTACAGAGTTACATACAACTCAGATAACATGGCCATTTCAACGATGGGGACTAGACATTATAGGTCCCATCACACTGAAATCTTCCGCAGGTCATAGCTTCATAATCACCGCTACTGAGTACTTCACGAAGTGGGTAGAAGCTATTCCTTTAAGGAAGATCACATCTCAACAAATTTTCCATTTCATCTTAGATAACATTGTAACCAGATTTGGTCTCCCAATGATTATCGTGACCGACAATGGGCCACAATTTAGTAGTACAGAAACCAAATCCTTCTGTGATAGCCTTGGCATTAGACAATCTTTTTCCTCGCCCTACTACCCGCAAGCAAATGTCCAAGCTGAAGCAACGAATAAATTCATCATAAATCTGCTCAAGAAAATGCTAGACAGTAATAAGAGACGGTGGCTCGAAAAGATTCTCTATGTGCTATGGGCATATCGCACTACATGTAGGACAGCTACAGACAGTACGCCCTATAGCCTAGTCTACGGATCCGAGGCGGTGCTGCCCCTCTAGTTGCAAATCCCTTCTCTGAGAATGGTCCTCTCCACAATTATAAATGAGGCTCAACACACCGAGTCTCGGATCATGGATTTGGATTCTGTAGAAGAGAAGCGGATACAGACACTTGATACAATTGAAAAGTATCAAGACAAGAAGAAGCAAAAGCATCGTCATAATCTTCAGCAGCATCCGATCAAGAAAGGGGATTTAGTTCTCAAGGCCGTTCGCGAACCAGTAGGCAAATTCTCTGCAAACTGGGAGGGTTCTTTCTTGGTGACTGATGTGTACAACAACGGAGCATTCAAGTTAGCGGATGTCGACGGCAACCAGTTACCAAACCCTGTCAATCACATATATCTGAAGTGGTATTACATATAGTGGCATCTCCAGTGCGAATATCAGGTATGGTAACCATTGTTCACTACGATGTTAAACTGGCAACAAACGTCCGCTACGACGTAAAACTGGCATTCCTTGCACACGTCCGCCACGATGCTAAACTGGTACTGACCGTCCGCCATGACGCTAAACTGGCAAGTCGCCACCATCCGCTACGACGTAAAACTGGCAATGGTGTACAGGTCCGCCAAGACGAAAAATTGGCATCTTTTGCACGCGTCCGCCACGACGCTAAACTGGCACCAGCTGTCCATCATGATATAAAACTCCCAAAGGTAAGCAACTGTCTGCTGAGACGTAAAACCAGCACAGATTTGTCCTTGGGTCATGACGCGAAACTGACATCTGCAGCACGGTTTGCTGAGATCTTAAATCAACCCCACCACCGTCCGCTACGATGTAAAACTAGCATTTTTCAGTCCGCCCAGACTCTAAACTGGGACCATGGTCTACTGAGACTTAAAACCAACAACAGTCAACCAGGACTTAAAACTGGAACTTANCCCAGCATATTGCTGCCAAAGATCATCAGACTCGGCACACCTGACTGGTTATGTAAAGAACCAGCCAGATGAATCTGTGAAGCCAGGGCCTGANTAATTGCGACTTTGGGAATCTCCGCTCATCATCGCTATCAGGCCCTGGCTTCACAGATTCATCTGGCTGGTTCTTTACATAACCAGTCAGGTGTGCCGAGTCTGATGATCTTTGGCAGCAATATGCTGGGCCGAGCGTCCAGGTTGAAGACTCTAGCCTCATGCTCCAGTTCCTCCTTCACGGCCTGATCACTTCATCTCGCCTCCGTTGGCACTCGTTTCAACAACCTCGCTTGTTGTTTGGACGAGCAATGGTATCCTATGTTTTCTTCTTTGGTTGCAGGTTACTCGCTTCGAAGATGTCGTCCAACGGTATATTCATCTGAGTGGTGAAGTACGAATAGCGTTTTGAAATGGCTGCACGGGTTAGCCTGTCCACTTAGAAGCGTATCCCTCTTCACCTTATAATCCTACCCTCAGCTCTTACTTCGCTTCATCCCTACCATCTACTTCCTGTACGCAAAAGCTACATACGCAAGCACCCGTTTTCCGCACTTGCATTGCAATCAAATCCATAAACTGGCGTAACACAATTACGTGTCATAGCAGATACATCGCAGAAGTGACGTGCTGTGCTCCTTTTGCAAGCATTCCTGCTATAGTCTACAACAGAGAAATCTCAGACTGATGCGCTATGCTCGTCTGAAAGCATTCCTGTTAACACAAGTATGCATACATTTCAGTGTGTTCAATGAGCGTATTTCATACTTCTGCCATCCTGCTTCATTTGAGTCTTCCCCGAACCTGTTTCCTCTTGTACCATTCTATCTCCTACTGCCTCCATCTTTGCTCTTCTATGTTGACAGGGCGACACTTGAATAGCCATTGATGAACGCTGTTAGTGCTTTTGTCTCTCTGGTGTTTCGCATTCTTTGTCGACGTCTTTCGGGCAGGCCCTCTAACCGTCAACAAAGAGGGGCCATTGAAACACTGTGGAAATTGCAAGTCAGCCTCAGGCAAAGATTCGTGATTCTGGCAAGAGTACATGACAGAATTCCAGAAAGAAGAACAAGACAGGGCGATGCAAGGAGGCGTGCGACATCAAGACTTTGAATTTCCTTTGTGGATTTCTTATCTTACTATGTTTTCCATTATTTACGCTATAGCATGCAACATAGCGTAATGACGCTTTGCGTAACATAGTCCGACATTCAAAGGCAGTTTACTTCAGCAGCTTCAGCAAAGCCCAACGCCTAAGCAGCGTAATATGCGACTTCTCGTATATTTGGGCTAAGTCTTTTGTCCAAGGCCAAGTTTAAACTCTGCACGCACGACAGCATAATGAGTGTCAAAAAAGTCAAAGAGAGACCAAAGATGCACAGTAGATTGACGCATTTCTTTCTTTTTTTTACATATTGGCCGCCTTACGCCCGTTACACAACGCAGCGTGTGTCAGCGTAAGTCATCGTCAAAGTAATCATTGCTTACGCTTCACTACGCACGGCGGCGTAAACGAGCGTAAAGCAGCTTGAATCTATTGTCTTCATGCTTTATTACGCTCTTGTACGCGACGTAATGCGTACGAGCGTAATGTAGCCCAAAATCAATTGAGACATGCCCGACCCACATTTGGCATTCATACGCACAATACGCAGATGCGCGTATTGTGCATAGTCACGGATTTCAACACGAGGATGGTCAAGTCAACGATCTTCCGAAAAGTTTGAAAGACGTGTCATCACAGCTATGCCTTCTCCACATATCTTCAAACCTATAAATATCCCAGTTGGCGAAGAAAAAAGGAGGACGACAACAGACACACACAGAGACAGAGAAACCATCGAGACAGAGAGAAAGAGCAGCATTTTCTGGCAACCACCTTGGCAGCTCTAGCTTTCCATAGAGACAGGAGACACTTGGCTTGAGCATTGG